>OZ012659.1:68097628-68290284 GCA_963942545.1 Oxycera nigricornis | reverse complement strand
GTCCTTACTTGAGAGAGTTGATTAACCGGTCCACTCAGCTCTGATTGCTCCGCGGGGATGGAAGGCTCATATTTTTTCCTCCCTCTTTTCGAGTCGCCATTATTAATATCTGCCATCTGTAAAAAGATGGTTAGGATTTAACAACTTAGAATCAAAGCATTTGTACCATTTCTAAAAGAAAATCTTCGCTGGAAGCTGCCTCGTTCCTCTTATGAGCTGTTTCCAATTCATTGGAGGCAATCTACATTGGTATCTAAAAAATGGAAGATTTATAAATTGTTCATATTACCAGCAAACATTTTACCATCACTGATGATTTGAAATAGCTGCTTCCGTCTATCGGCTCCAAGTTTGGTTCGTGGCAGCCTTTCTATTGAATACAATTGTAAGTCATATGTAAACATGATCTTGCCCAAAATTATTTACCTCGTTCGGCGGACTAATATGCACTGAACTCATTCCTAAATTTATAGGTGGAACCGCATTTTCAATCATGGCTGTCCTGCAGTTCAGCCTTACAAGGTCCCGTTCTAAAAAGTGCTCCGAGCAAACCAAAGTATTCTTAGTCACTTTGATATCAAGGCGTCCAATTGCACTCTGCCACATCAATGGAACTCATTTCTCGAAAATCTGTAAAAAATTAATTGTCAAACAATTATACAGAATGTTACCAAATAAATTAATATTGTTTTCTAACGTTGCCCCCTTTCAGTCTACGCAACTACGACAGACTGCAGCAATATAACAGCTACTCAAGCGGATTTCATTGAGATGTAGACAAACTAAAAACAAATCGACTAAACATTAATTTAACAATGAATGCCGAATAATGTCTACTCCGAAATAGGTCATATGTATACTACATTACACCGCGGACAAAAAAAATTACTTACTTATGAAATGAAATCCCAATCGAACGATATCGCACTTTATTGCTGCAACAAGCCACAACACACTTCATTGTTATTAGTTTCTTCACGGATTTAGCTTATCTTTTAGTCTTATTTAGTATTTTTTACACCGCATTTTATCCACGTTTATCCTGCCAACAAAATTGACCACTTTTAATAAACAACAATCTATTTTCAGCGCGAAAATAACAAATTTGTTAAGCTTCAAACTACTTCGATCTATCGTTTGGCAGTCGGACTGCGATCGAAGAATGCAAGGTCAACAGAAAACTGCTCTCAAGAGGAATGTATGAGATTTCACTCATATCACCATTCCTATTAGTTCCCTGTTCAATGATTAGGTCTGACAACAATTGACGTCCGAACCCGCAAGTCGGCCTGGGATGATACGACAGCTATGCAAAATTCGACATACGTTCCGACAAAGTGTGGAACGTTTCGTTAGAGCTTACGTCGAAGTTGACATCTTCGTTAAGCTTGAGTTTCTCGGGTCCAGACCCGCGGACTGTGAACTGTAACTTAGGAAATTTTATGAATACGAAGGATTATTGAATGAAGTGAGTGAAGTCAATCGAAGACAAAAGTCGTGCAGTGTACAAACAATCTTTCACGATCGAAATATTATCGAGCTACTTTTCTACAGATGCGGGACAATCAGCTTTTCGAATTAAATGTTTTGAATTGCAACGGCAGCTTTCACCGATGACAACTCATTTCATATCCAAGACACTCGTCCTATTAAAGACACTTTATACGTTATTATAGTTGAACTTATGTTTGATCAAAATTTGACCATATTTTGAGAGCTACTTAGCCTACCGCAAGTCAACGTAACGAGCTCGACTTGCGGGCTCGGACGTCAATTGTGGTCAGACCTATTAGCCCCCTTTACACTTGTACGATTTCCTGTCGGAAAGAGCCTCCAGCGGGAAAGAGTGTATGTGTAAAGGCTGCGGTTGGAGTGTGCGATTGCGTACGCGCCGTCATGCACGCAATCCCGTGTCTATAGTGTTTTACAAGTCGAAAGTCGATGCGCGCTTTCCCACTTTCTGACAGTAGTTTATTATTCTAGCAACTGTTTCGAGTTTTTACTTTGAATTTCATTTCGTTTTCGAATTGATGTTCGTCTCTGGTCAAAAGAGTTAATTGAAGATTTTATTAACTTATATAAGTCTTTTCCCTGTTTGTGGAAGAATAAAAGTGAGGACTACAAAAACAAAAGTTTCGAGACACCGCATTTAAATCTATAATTGATTTTTGTAAAACCCGTGGATTCTCGGAAGCAAAAAGGGATTTCGTGCCGAAAAACATTCAAAGTCTTCGTGGCTCTTTCAGAAAAGAGTTGAAAAAAGTGCTAGACAGCGAACGAAGTGGATGTGGAACAGACGAGATATACACGCCATCGCTATGGTACTTCGACCTCCTGCTCTTCAAAAAGGACCAAGAAGTGCCAGCAGCCAGCATTTCCAACTTATATTCCATGGATCTTAGTAAGGAAGCATACAAAGATGAAGTAGAAGAAGGGGACACATTGCAAGAAGAAACAATACACGAAGTATCATATATTTTATAAGAAAAACTTATTTCAAACATTAAAATTAATTCTTACACGGGGCATTTCACGTGAAACCGACAACGAAAAAAAAGTGAGGTTCTGAAATTCGTTCATATTGGGTACATTTTGAAATCCACTGATGTGAAATATGGCGTCACTTTTTATTCTGCTTCACAATAACGTATCAATAACACAACGTTTTAGGTGTATCCTGACTTTCTTCCAAACCGACAATGATCTGTCCCTTTACCTAGACTAGCTCTACAACTATGCTTTTTCTAATGTCCTTAAAACTATGCTGTTGCCATTTTTAGACTACAGGAAATTACGGCGTTGCCGGCGTTCTTTTTTTCTCGTCAAACGATTCCGTTGCTTACAGCTCGGCCACGCTTCCATTCGCCGCGTCCTCGAGGCCAATTTATGGGTGCTTCTGCAATTAAAATTTAAAAATTTAATAATTGACAACAACAACTTAAACATATAAATAAATGATCTTTCGCTAGATTTCTTCGTGCGAAGAACTTTCTTCGTCTGCATGTACTTGGTATATCTTCATTTTATCTGCTGCCCATACTCCTTTATACTTTCTTTTGGCTCTAGTCGATCCTTGCATATCTTCAATGATATACCTATCATACTTCAGCACTTTTGTAACTACGTACGGCCCACCATATTTGGGGAGTAGCTTCCTACTTGCTCCATCATTTGACCCCTTCGGTCTTTTGATGAAGACAAGTTGTCCAATTTGAAACTTTTGAGGTTTTGCCCTTTTTTTATCAAAATTCTTTTTCTGTGCATTTTGATGACGACCTATGGAAGCAGAAGCTTCCTCTCTTACTTTTTGCAAATCTTTTCGTTCGTTATCACATACCTCGTTGGCTAGAAACGAATCATTCGGACTTCTGGGCGTGTAGCCGAAGAATATTTCATACGGGGACTTTCCCGTTGATTTGTTGGTTGTTACATTTAACCCCCAACAAATTGAGCTAAGGATCGTATCCCCCCCCCCTTTTGGTGTTCCACAGAGAGTTATATGTGATAGAGGTAGTTGTTTTACAAGTGAAAAGTTCACAAACTATTGCCGTTCTTTGTGCATAAGTAGAATATTAAACGCATCCTCAACTCCGAGGGCGAATGGACAAGTAGAACGCTACAATCGCACAATTTTAAATTGTTTGTCTTCTTCTTGTCAAGATGAAAGAAAATTTTGACAAGAAGAAGACAAACAATTTAAAATTGTGCGATTGTAGCGTTCTACTTGTCCATTCGCCCTCGGAGTTGAGGATGCGTTTAATATTCTACTTATGCACAAAGAACGGCAATAGTTTGTGAACTTTTCACTTGTAAAACAACTACCTCTATCACATATAACTCTCTGTGGAACACCAAAAGTATTAATGATTTCATCGAGTGTTTTTATCACTGGTCCTACTTTCGTAGTGGGAACAGCTCTTAAAAACACAAACTTAGTAAATCCGTCAATTAGGACCAGTAAATAAGTATTTTTCTGTGAACTTTTCACAAAGGGTCCTAGGTGATCAACATGCAACGTATGCATGGGCATCGCCACCTTCTCAATACTATGCAAATACCCTGGCACTTTGCCACTAGGTACTTTACTGTAAAGGCAGCCTAAACATTTTGAAATATAATTCTTAACATACTTACGCATTGAAGCGAACCAATACTTCTTGGCTATGTGCTCGACAGTCTTTTCTACCGAGAAATGACCAATATTATCATGGTGACACATGACAATTTCTTTTCTTGCACTCTTAGGTACAACCCATCTTTTTCCATTCTCTGTGTTTTTATACAATCTATTATCCTTTAAGCTATATTCTTTATGAATTCGCCTTTCATCTTCATCTTTTGCGTTTCGGGTAAGTATCTTAATTATTTCATTACATTTTTCATCCTGTATTTGTGACAACACCCAGTCTTCCTTCGCAATATCAATAAACAATGTAGGCACTTCATCTGACCTAAGAGGATTACGACTTAAAGCATCTACATGAGCCATTTTATTTCCAGCCCTATATTCAATATAGAAGTTATATTCTTGGACGGAAAGCCACCATCGTCCGACTCTTGGAATCATATCTTTTTTCAAAAACGTTGATCGTATGGCACTACAATCGGTTATTACACCAAATTCAATTCCCACTAGATAAACGCGAAAATGCTTCAAAGAACAGACTACAGCCAGAGTTTCCAATTCATATGAATGATATTTCTTTTCTTCTTTTGAGGTTGTCCTACTGAAATAAGCTACGCGACTCATGTTGCCATTCAGTTGTTTTTGTAATAACATCCCAGCTAAGCCAAATTTAGAAGCATCAGTATGAAGTTCTGTTTTTGCCAATGGATCGTACAAAGCCAGCACGGGTCTATCTGACAACTTATCCTTCAACAACCCGAATGAACTATTTTCTGATTCCTCCCACCTAAACTGTTCGTTTTTTCTAAGCAATTTAGTCAGAGGAAGTGCTACCGTCGCAAAATTAGGAATGAATTTCCTGAAATAACTAGCTAACCCCAAAAACTGTCGTATATTATGGACGTTTTCTGGTTTTGGGAAATGTTCTACTGCCTCTATTTTGCGTTTCCCAGGTTAAGTATTCTATTTTTCGTTTGAAAAACGAGCATTTGTTTAGTTTTAAAGTAAGATTCGAATCTTTTAATCGCACAAGAACTAGCTCCAAATGTCGGAAACCATTTTCCAGGTCATTCGTCGGGATTAATATATCGTCCATATAAGCTAATGCAGTATCAAACCGAAGTGAGCCCAACACAGAGTTAATCGTTTTTTGGAAGACCGCTGGTGCATTAGCGAGCCCAAACGGCATGCGCAAAAACTCATAGTGAAATCTGGTGTTATAAATGCAGTTTTCTCAATGGATTCTTCACCAACTGAAATTTGATAGTACCCACTAGCAAGATCTAAGCTTGTGAAGAATCCGCAGCCTTTCAAACGTTCTATTTGGTCGTCTATTCTAGGAATAGGAAAGCTTTCTTTAATAGTATTCGAATTCAATTTTCGATAATCAACGCACATTCTATACTCTTCTGTTTTCTTTTTTACTAGAAGAATGGGACTACTATATGAAGAATTAGATTCTCTGATAATTTTGTTTTCCAAAAGTTCATTGATGATATTTCTTACCACCTTTCTTTCCGAGTAGGACATTCTATACGCTTTGTAAGTAACAGGTTCATCGTTTTTCAATTTTATTTTCATTTTATTTAACTCGGTGTTACCTAACTCTTGAATGTTTTGTGCAAAACACATTCTATATCGATTTATTAAAGCTAGCAGCCGTTCCTTCACGTTTACTTCTAATTCATTTTCTACTTGGTTCTCAATGTCAGAAATTACAAAAGGTTTCAATTTTGATGTGTCAGCTTTAAATACAGTTTTTCTACTTTCCGAGTTCACAAATTGATCTTTGCAAATTGTCCCTCTAGCTATAATTTGTTTTCTCTTAAACTCTATTGGATGCTTTGAAATATTTATCACATTGATAAATGCTTCCTTACCTTTTGTTAAACATCTGCTTATCCAGTACTCACCATTTGGTACTGACCGGTGTTGTTTCTCGACGTAGACATCTTCGTCCACAAAACATGCCGTATTCGGAGGGATTACCGTAGCACATTTTACCCACAAAGCAACTTTTGCTGAGGGTAACGCATCAATTTGTGGTAAGCTAATCTGCTCCTTCTCAAAAATTCGAACTTTCGTTCCTTGCACCACCATGCTGATTCGCTCATCATTAATAAATGTTTGGCCGATCAATATCGATACAATTTGTACTTGATCGGCCACTACCACAGCTTCTACCTCGCATTCGGCGAGATCAACCTTCAAGGAAATTTTTACTTTTCCTAGTGTTTTCACAAGTCCACCACCATAACCAGTTATTATTGTCAAACACGGATATATTTTTAGTTGCAACTTGCGTACTACACTTGCAGTTAGAATTACTACACTGCACCCTGTATCAATGTATCCCTTTAGTTTCATTCCGTTTACTTCACATTCCACAAAATAACAATTGTTTTTATTTTGGTATGGTTCCTCAACAACCTTCACCGTTGTTTTATTTTGCCTATAGCAATTTTTGGAATCGTGTCCTAAACGCTTGCAGATGTTACACTCAAGTTTTTCTTTATTACATTTTGTTGACACGTGTCCTTTTTCACCACAATTGAAACATTTTATTACTTTCATATTATCGCTGGTACGCTGCTGGCTGTCAATGAACTTATACTTTTTAGTAACTTTCCTTTCATTGTCTTCAGGATAACGCTTGACGTTAATGCTCACACTTGCCAAAAACTCACTAAACAACTCCTCAGGGGAACTATATCTACCCGCTCTTGCACCAGTTTGGATTGTTGTATCCTGAATCCCGTCGATCAAGCATGAAACTGCATCTTTGCCGGTTATTTTACACGCTTGGATCAAATTCATTTTTCCGAAATAATATTCGGTCATACTCTCATTTGATCGTTTGGTTCTGTTTACCAATTGTCTAAGTGTTGTTGCAAAATCGTAGTGTTCTGGAAACGATTTCATCAGCAAATCCTTCCACTCACTCCAAGATCTATCATAAGAATTTAGATTTCCGTACCACGACTTCGCCAAACCTGATAACCGACTTTGCATGTAATAAATTTTTGTATTGTCGTCCCACAAATTTATTTGACCAAGTTGATCGATTTTTCCGAGCCATTTTGTTACACTCGCATCGGATTGTTCTGGATGAAATTCAGGTATACAATCAGCCTTAATGCTATACCTCGTCCTTTCACATCGCGTCTCGTTCCCTCTTCGCATCAGCGTCTCTAGCATACACTCTAGGCGTTGAAGTCTAGTGTCCATATCGTTCGGACTTCGTTCTCGGTTCTTCCGACTCATCAGATTTGAAGGATGACTTTCACCCTCTCTCTCATTTCTACTGTTCTAACCCGGAGGACTAGGGGATCGCGACTCGACACGTTGATCACGCCGTTTTTCTCGGTGATCAAATGATCGGAAAATTCCGATCTTAATCGCGAATCACGGCGACGTCCATTTCTCCCATATGAGGTACTTATACGATCGTACCTTTCCGCACTGCTATTTGAGCTCGATGAAGACGATCGGCACCTTTTACCACGGCCCATAATTATCTTCAATATTAATTTAAATCAATACTCAAATCACACACACAAATCACTTTTATATTTGCGAATGGCTTCGAATTCCACTTCTGAACTAAAATCCACTGATGTGAAATATGGCATCACTTTTTATTCTGCTTCACAATAACGTATCAATAACACAACGTTTTAGGTGTATCCTGACTTTCATCCAAACCGACAATGATCTGTCCCTTTACCTAGACTAGCTCTACAATTATCCTTTTTCTAATGTCCTTAAAACTACACTGTTGCCATTTTCAGACTACAGGAAATTACGGCGTTGCCGGCGTTCTTTTTTTCTCGTCAAACGATTCCGTTGCTTACAATTCCTACTTCTAGGGTATATGAATGTGTACACATATTTTTTTTTGTTATTTGATGTTTAGTTGTTAAGATATGGGATGCTATAGAATTTAAATTTTCACAGCAGGGGTTTTTTTAAATTTTATTTTCATATTGAAGTAAATTATAACTAAATAATAAATGTAGTGTTTTGTATAGAAAATTTACTGTACTTTTTGATTTTCAAATGAGATTCCGAATTTGAAAATTTTTCTAGTTTTAAACCGGAAGTGAATATTTTAAAAATTTTTTTCAATAACTTCGACCATAGTAATTTTTATTTTGTTTTACTGCAAAATAAAGCTAAACATGTATACAACTTACCATAAAAAATGCAGAATGGGATCTAGATTAGTTTAGGAGATATATTAATTAGAGTGCGTGCATGTCGCTCTGAACGTCATACCTCTCGCTTGGTCAAGCTATTTGGTGATGTAAAAAACCATTAAAACGTTGATAATGTTTCAGTAAAATTGATTTGTTATTATTGCCTTACCCTTTTGTGTCATTCTTATTTAGTTATTGAATACCTAAATTTGAAATAAAATGTGAAATATTTCCATTCCATTTTACATCTAAACTTTTAGGAATTTTTCTTATATCTTGAAACTTTCGGAGCCAATAAATTTAATGGATTAAAGTGCCGATCACCGGAGGGAGACGAAAAAGTCAATCGAAATGATAAAACTTTTTAGCAAACGTAGCTCACTAAGAGGTTAGAAGAACAATGAAAAAAAAATAATGGAAAACAAGCGTTGCTTGCCTTCATGCTTTTATCTCTTTCTATTATGTTATTCTGATTCGTTTTGATGAGTTGATTCTTTTTGCAATTAAGATATGGTGTTTTTATTCTTATTTTGTCACCACAATATGAGAAAAAATCACGTAAAATAATGTTTTTTTTGAAAATGGTTTCTACACATAATTTCTTTGAAAATATTACATTTTATTTTAAATTTAGGTATTCAATAACCTGAAAATGACACAAAAGGGTAAGGCAATAATAACAAATCAATTTTACTGAAACATTATCAACGTTTTAATGTATTTTTACATCACCAAATAGATTGACCAAGCGAAAGGTATGACGCTCAGAGCGACATGCACGCACTCTAATTAATATATCTCCTAAACTAATCTCGATCCCATTCTGCAATTTTTATGGTAAGTTGTATACATGTTAAGCTTTATTTTATAGTAAAAAAATTACTATGGTCGAAGTTATTGAAAAAATTTTTTTAAATATTCACTTCCGGTTTAAAACTAGAAAAAATTCAAATTCGGAATCTCATTTGAAAATCAAAAAGTACAGTAAATTTTCTATACAAAACACCACATTTATTATTTAGTTATAATTTACTTCAATATGAAAATAAAATTTCAAAAATCCCCTGCTGCGAAAATTTAAATTCTATAGCATCCCATATTTTAACAACTAAACACCAAATAACAAAAATATTATGTGTACACATTAACATACCCTAGAAGTACAAATGTGCCCAATATGAACGACTTTCAGAACCTCACTTTTTTTCGTTGTCGGTTTCGCGTGAAATGTCCCACACGTCAAATAACCTTAAATTTAAGCTCTTCCTTGATGTAACAAAGCATCCTGCCAATCTACTCTCCCATCAGAAATAAAATAATTTATATAGTTTTCTCGATTTTGTTTTGCTTCTAATGTAACTCGTCTTTTAGTGGTTGCAGCTAAACACTCTTTTTTCTTTTTTTGTCAATCCTACATTTCCAATTAGTCCAATAATTGCCAGTGTGGCGTTGCGTCTTCTTTGCAATTCCATCACCAAAAATTATCAAAATTAGTACACACACTTTACACACGCTAAAACAAAACTGTTCGTTTGACGACCACTCCACGCGCCGGGGATTGCGTGCAGGATTCGCCTTTACACTTGCGTTCTTTCCATCGCGCCATAAAGTGGAAACGCTTTTTGGCTATCAAATCTTTTCCACACGATTACTCGGACAGTTTTACTCGCGCGCTTTCCTACACGCTTCAAGCGCGTGTATGTGTAAAGGCCGCTATAGTGTGTTCACTCGAATGCCAAGTGAAAAGGAAGTGCGTCTTGAATTTGGAGGGCCTTGAAAGTTTACGACACTTAGAAAATTTAATGGATTTGACGAATTTAATATATGGAGTCAATCAAAGATAACGATCATGCAGTGCCCGAACAATCTTTTACGATAGGGAAATAGTAGACATTATCAAGCTACGTTTCTACAAATGTGTGACAAACAGCTTCTCGAGATAGAAATTCTTGAGCCGCAATGGCTGCTGTCGCCGATGACACCGCACTTCATATCCAAAAGACATCGTATAAGATATTATAGTTGTACATAAGTTTGATCAAAATTTGAACATGTAGTAATAGCTACTTAGCCTACCGCAAGTTAATTTGACGAACTCGTCTTGCGGCTTCGTACGTCAATTTTAGTTCCCACAAATGTCCCGATCAGTAAATAGCTGTTATCATACGATAAATGACTGAAACCATATGATTTTGACCTGTAGAACCATGGATCACACTTGATAGTGTGCTTTTATAAGGCCGATTATTTATTATGCCTACATATTCTCCGCGCTGAAGCTCATCCTTGTCAGGGGTATAATTTTTTGCTGAGTTGGTTCTATTTAAAATTCTGCGACTGTGCTGGTAACACTGTGGTCATAGTTTTTTCGAATAAAATGAACGATTTCGACAAAAAACAGGAACATTTGGTCTTTATATCAAAATCGGATATTTCGGACTTTATTGCGAAAAATATTGAGATTTACTGCACCGCAATTTCATGAAAGAAAACATCAAGAGATCTTTCAAGTTCATTTATTATTAAACCCTGCAATATTTATTTCACTATTCAATGAGTGATACTTGAAATCGATATATAAAAAGAATTAGGTGCCTTTGAATATACTGCACATTGTTTGCACACTTATTGAATTCCTTGGTTATCTTCATTTAGAAAAACTATTCTATATTACTGAGACCACTAAGAGATCATGTTACACATTTATTTCAAAAAGTATACATGCAGTAAAGTGATGGGTTTTTCGCGTACTTTCCAGCATTTAGTCGTGCAGATGGCTGCGATATATCAGTAAATTTTGTACATATATTCTTTCGACGTTGGGAAATTTTGATCATGTTGCCTAAATAAGAGCGAGTACTTATTCCTCTCACAGATAAGTCCCATGTTGTTGTAGAATAAGGCGACATACGCAAATGAATCCTTAACTTTCGAATGAGCTTCTAGCCTTTTGAAATATTCAACTGCTTGATTAATAACAGTGATACAGTCATTCATTCTTTTCAATTTATCCTCTCGAGTTGGTGCTTCTGTGACTATACTTTTTACAAATAAAATACTATACTTTGCTTTATCATATAAACTTCCGTTAGAACTGACATTCGCAAGGCAAGTTTGAATGTTGTAGTTGGCCTGATGTAACAGTCCTATTGTCAGCAGTACGTGCGAAAATAGCATATTTACAATTGATGCATCATAACGGAAACAAATTTTTCTTGCTTTAACTAGAGCAGCAGTAAGAATGCTTATTTTTATCCCAGTTAGAAATGAGCTGCTTGGTGAGGAGCATGAAAGTAAAATCAAAGTTCTTATAAAGACCAGCGGATCAGTTGTTTTTTTAAATTTATTCAATATTTTCAGCGCCACAGCCATGTTTCCTCTGGCAATAAGAGAAGACGCCTGTTGAAGTAATGCAGCGGTTCTATCAAATGTAATTAGCAGGCAGGACGAGTCTTGACTCTCCCGCCACCTTTGTCTTAGGATTGCTTCACCATGGTTTACATAGCTTCTACACGCTAAAAAAATATTGGAATGTGGATTCCGATGAAGGTGTATTTTAGCATTATGAAACAGTACGTATGCTAACCCGTACTCGCCCTGAGTGCCGAAATATAAGGCGATCATACTAAGTGCCTTACATGTGGCTTCATTATTGAAAAGTTTGGAAAACATCCGAGCCTGATTTAACTCGAGCAGCAGTTGTGCGTATAGAGAGCAGATTACATTTTCACCGTGCAGTGTCCAAATAGCTGCACGCTCAACTATAGAATTTATGGCCAGTTCTGAAAAATAGTTTCTACAATTCAATTCATCACTTTTAAAAAGGGCATCTAAAACTGCTGCCGGTTTATAGCCCCTGAGTCCTGCGACTTTCACAATAAACTGCATGCTCAATGAAGAAACCTGTCCAAATGTCATCTCCGATTCTTCGGATATACACTTTTCGCTTGGCTTGACATAGTCAGTTCGTAATATACAATGCCACGCATTGCTATGTTCCAGACAATTCCTATCTCCAGCTTGTTTCGAGATCATAGCGCACTCACGAAGGCAACCTTCCGCTGTTGACTTATGGTTAAATACTGTGTTGAATATAGCTAGGTTTAAAATAGAGTATTGAAAACCTCTTGTTTCAGTTGAATTTAATGAGCACGTCAAATTTCTGTCAAATGTTTTATGGAGAAATTCTAAGGATGTAATTACATCCCGCAATCTTAAGTAGTTCATGTAGCTTAGGAAATGAGCTTGCGATAACAGGGGGTTGTCTTCAATAATGGCGCTGATACTAACTTGGAGTCTTGAAGGCGCAACAGCATTTTGCTCATTATTTTCCATAAATGAACTTTGCTGGGAAATGAATAATTCCGCCTGCTTCTGTGACCACCTTCCAAGTTTCACATTACCGATGCCACTGGAGTTAAGCGATGTGTACGTTTCCTTCATACTTGGGCAGATATCGAAAAATCGCAAACCTTTAGCATGATAGCGTTTTAAATTTTTATGCAAAATCAACATTTCAGGAAATGTCATCTTATCCATCGTTACAGTTACTCTCCGGATATATAACCCAACGATGCCGTGCTGGCTAATGCCAGCGCTTTCCGAAATAATTTTTTCCATTGAAGTCTGAGAGTCATACAAATCTAAAATATGTTCGATCCCACACCGAGCTAGTTTGTTCATGGTACGTTGAAAGTCAGCAAAGATTCCATCAGTACCAGAAAAGCCAGAAATCAAATTACTATAAAGATCGCAAAAACTCATATCTGGCATTTGTGTCAACTTTAAAAGTAGTACACAGAACTTCCGTCGCGCCTGTGCTCGCTGTTTGAGTCCCACATCTGATTTGTTGAATTTTGACTACAATTTAAATATCATCATCCCAAAATTAATTTCTAAATAAAGCTACCTTTAAATAATTTTGAATCAGCACAACTACTGTCACTTTGTAAGGAGTTAAAACATCGACCTTACTTCGAATCAAGTATGGGAAAGCCGAATTTAGTGCCCCTAAATCACGAAATTCTGGCATTTTACTTCGTAATTAACATACGCTAAGATTTACTTTAAATGCAATTTGCAAAGTCGATGTTCCACCCATCCTTCCTTTTCTTAAATTTACCAAACAATTATTTGCACTATATAACAAAATATTAATAAAGGAGATACACATCTCTTGAATTTTTTGAATGAGATTTTTAGCGCTCTTGCTGGCAAAAAATAAAGTGCAATATTCAAAGGCGTAAGCACTTTGCAGCCAAATTGGGTCCTGAATTGGAATATATGCAGGGGTTTTTCAAATCATACCAAAAGATATATCGCTTGAACATATAACTGTGAGGTTTCAGAGAAAACGTGGGCAATTTTTGATTTATTAACTTGCGCAAACGATTTCATAAATATAGAGGAAATTGTATTGGAACTTTTTTTTAACATCCTAGTATATGGGAAGTTCTTGTATGTAACTGATTAATTTTCAGCGCCAGACAATGGCGTTCGTCGTGCTTGACACTTTATTTTACAATTACCAAAAATGACATTTGCTAGGTTACAATAGGATTAGTATTCACAATAACAAAATTCACCATCGGTGACTACTCTACGTTATCGGCCCATGCACATCCCACTTTGCAGGTCACAGCTCGGCCAATCTGACTAAGGACCGTCCTCGGGCCTTGTGCTGGTGTTGACCGCTTCCTTGCTATTGCGATCCCTGACGGGGCAAGTCCAGCGCCTTAACCGAGCGGCCTCAAAGATTCTTTCATAGAGGGTCTGAGTGAGCTGGCAGTTATCGATATCTTTAATGACATATCGGTCATGGGGCAAGACACGGTGGACGACGTAAGGTCCGCGGTATTTCGGAATTAGTTTTTTATTGGTGCCGGCCGAGGTATCGACATTTCGGAATACGACAAAGTCGCCCACTTGGTATTTGGCGGGTGGATGACTTCTTAAGGAGTACTGTTGAAGGTTGCGTTCCTGTGAACGGCGGATAGCAATATCGGCTTCCCTTCTAACCAGGTCTAGATTAACTTGACTTGCCGTAGTTTTTGATTCCAGATACTCAGCCAGATCATCAATAACAGGGCCTCGTTGAGTGGTACCGAATAAAACAACGCTAGGAATTTGACGAGATGAGGAATGGTGGAATTTACGGCGTATAATTTAGTGTATTTGGTAAACCCGTCGACCACCGAAATTATATATTGACGTTTCGAGCGGACATTAAGTAGAGGACCGTAGTGGTCAACATGGACTGTGTCCCAGGGAATAGGGTTCTTTTCGATAGGGTGTAAGTCCCTTTCATTCACGTATCTAGGGGCGTTATATAAAATGCATGGAATGCAGTTCTGGATGAACGATTTAACTTTGTCCGTGATCTTTGGAAACCAATAATGATACTTGATGTAGGATACGCTTTTCTCTACTCCAAAGTGACCTATTTTTTCATGCACCAGACGGATTATATTGTCTTCCATATCTTCGGGGACATATAAGCAAGTAGATCCGTCTGACATCTTTCGGTAAACAAGCCCATCTCTTAGTTCATATGGCTCGGTTATTCCCTTTTCCAATTGGCTACGGAGGGACATCACTTTTGGGTTGCGTGACTGTGCTATTTGCAGTCGAATGTCCACATCATCTTCTTCTACAAAAGCTATAAAGGGTTGTCTACTGAGAGCGTCAACATGAGCCATCTGGGTTCCAGGACGGTGGGATATAGTGTATTGGAAATTTTCCAGTTCGAGTGCCCACCTTGCGATACGAGGATTCAGGTTTTTCTTCGATAGGGTTTATGTTAACGAATTGCAATCGGTTAGGATTTGGAATGGGATCCCCTCCAGGTAAACTCGAAATCGGCGCAGGGCATAGATAACGGCAAGGGTTTCTAGTTCGAAACTGTGATAACGTGATTCAGGAGGGGTTGCGCGGCGAGAATAATAGGATTAGTATTCACAATAACAAAATTCACCATCGGTGACTACTCTACGTTATCGGCCCATCCCACTTTGCAGGTTACATGTAATTGCCTCGAAAATGCAAATTGAAATTTTGAACATATCTTTACGTTCTGAAAACCTTAGAATATATTTAAAAAGTTTTAAAAGAAGGATGTAAAGTACTCCGGCATTGAGTTATGACCGATCAGCAAATTCTAAACAGTTTAGTTTTCCTTTAATAAAGCAGAAGAAATTCAATTGTTTTTATTTTGCAATAACATATATTGATTGGTACATGATTGCTTAAATAATAAAAAAAAATTGATTGAATTTTAATATATTGTGCTTCCTTCCTCATCCTGCTTGTATTTTATAAGGAATGCTTTCTACACATTTGTTTATCATTTGTCGCATTCCATCGTCGTTTTTCCACATTTCTTCGATATTTTTCTTCAATACTGCGATTGTGTTGTTTCTCCGGCTATGCACCTTTGATTTTAAATAGGCCCAGCAATTCTCAATGGAATCGAAATCAGGTGAATTGCCAGGCCAAGGTAAAACCTCCAATTCTAGGGAACTTAAACAATCCATGCTAGCTCTCGATGTATGGCATGGAGCACCGTCTTGCATGAATATGTATTCCTCCTTGAGATGTTCTAAGGTATCCAAATATGGCAAAAGAATATCCCTCAGCACGTCTATATACTGATTAGACCACATTGTTCTTTTAACGTAATAGATTGGGCCCGGACCTTCAGCTGTAATGCAGCTTCAAATCATAACTGAGGGCGGATGTTTAACTGTCCGAACCACATAATCTTCTGAATATATCTCGTGAGGCCTCCTTCGAACGAATTTTTTACTTACCGTAACCGCTTCCAACCTGCATTCGTCACTAAAGATAACCTAGGAGAAAATAAGTTTAAGAAAAGTTAAATGATTCGTGAGGCTATTTCTTCCTATGACATATGAAACGAGATATGCTAAACAAAGGAATTTACCTTATTCCAGTATTCACTCCCGTAGCTGCTGTGCATTTTCACCCAATATAGTCTTCATATCAACTTCGTTGAAGTGTCAATAGACAATGGTCTTCGCAATCTGAAGAGCTGATTAGCTTTTGGGAAACTTCGGGCGTGGATGTTCAGTGGCTTGATACCTTCAAGGTCATTTCTGTCATGCACTATATCTTGCGAACCATTTATAATATTCTCATTAATGAGGTGTCGAGGGATGCGTTGCAATATTTGTGTGATTCTATCAAATTTGTTAAAATAAATTTCCAGCCGTTTTTTAATTTAATAAAAAAGTTCAAAAAATTAAGGTCTTTTCATAAAAAATTAATTTTTAACCTGATTCGCACAACACAGTAATCAATGTTTATAAAAATTTATATAATCTAAACAGATTTTGTGCAAAACCCAGTAAAACTTTTTTTATGATAACAAAAAAATTTAAATTAAAAATAAAAACGTCACCACGTAAAAAGGGTTCATGCAAATGATATTATCTGATATCTCCTATTCTAAAGACATTGTTTTTAGGTCAATCAAAACTTTTTGATTTTTGCATAATTTGAGCAGATTTTCAATAGTTTTCACAGTACCGTGTTTTTATTTGAACGAAGTCTGTTTAAATTAAAAAAAGACTTTCGTTGAGTTCAAAAGAATGAAGATGCCAGGCTAGAGAATAATAACAGTGAATGTGAGTATTAAGTCATTCCGGGCTTAAATGGTAACATTATTACCAAAAAGTGAATTGGAGTTAGCTGTCGATAATATGACTAACCAAGTTGAAAAGAAAATGAAAGAATTCCAGGAGGAAGATAATGGGTGGACTCTTATAAAAATTACTCACTGTGAATTAAATGTTAATGATTTCAAACCATTGAGAGGGAGAAACTATATTCCTATTATATTTTGCTATGTGTCCAATAGAATTCCCTTCAGAAAGAATTTTATCATACCGAATTGATGAAATTGTCGACAGCGTTATTCGTCTACAAAATGGAATAGTGTTGAATTTTTGGCGTCTCTAATTTTCAGTAGAAGATATTGTCAAATTTGAGGAATTCAATCAATCTATCAACGAGATGTTTCATTACGTTTGAATTAAACATATTTCAAAGTATGCAATTGTGACATGGTAGTTTTCCCCATATAATTGTAATAGTGCGTATGTGTGTATCTTTAAATATAAGTGAATGTTTCTTCTTCTTCAAAGATTGATTCGCTTACAACAGTAGTACTAAAAATGGTAGAACCGAAGAATCAATGCTGCAGTACAAAAACTATGAACGACAACTCGATATGTCTGTCGTCGTCTATGCAGGTTTTGAATGTCTTGTTCAGGATCTCGACACTTTTGCACCTGATCAAACAGTTTCAACACCAACAATCTAGAAACACACCTCTTTTTACTCTTCTATATACTGCCTTCACTCGAAATTAGACCTATTCAGGGTATACGGAAGCCCCGATTCACCCAAACAATTCTTTAATTCCATTGTAAATTATGTAAAATGGTTTTACAGCAACTATGCAAAGCAATGTCAATGAATTGTCTTACGTTGGAAGAAGAGAAAATTCAAAATGAATCGTCATATTTGAAAAATACTTTCCACTGATAGAGTACGAGATCATTGTCATTTTACTGGAGAATATAGAGGTGTGGCTCACAACGATTACAATTATGGTATCGAGAACCAAAAATTTTCTCAATATTATTTCACAGTCTCTCAGTCTATGATTGCCATTGTTTTGTGAACGAATTAGATAGCATTGATGGAGCAATATTAATCATACACATTAATAAGAAACTATACTCTTCAATATCTAAACGATTTAAAGTATATGACTTTGAATCGATTAAGCTCAGGTTTTTAGACTCAGCCAGATTCTTGCAGAGTAGTTTCAATTCTTGTGAAAAATTTATCTCCGGAAGATATGAAACCGTAGGCTCAGTATATGGAGAAGGGGACAAATTTCAAATACTTACGAGCAAGGATGTATTTCGCTATGATTATATTAACTCATGGGATCGATTGAATAAAGTTTGTATACCACTTCGAAAGAGTTTTTTCAACAAAATAACGAATAGTGAGTGCAAGGAAATTGGTTATAAGCATGCGCGAAATGTTGGAAAGGTATTCAATTGTACAATGATTTGCGATGATTTGGAATTATATCTGAAGACAAATGTGTTACTTCTTCCAGATGTTTTTGAAAATTTCAGAAAGGATTGCACAAATACAATTTCTGGATTATCGTGAAACGTTATGCTCAAAGTAACATCTGTTAAGCTTGAGTTTCTCATGGACATAAGCATGTATCTCTTCATGTATTATGTCATCCGCGACCCAACATTTATATGTACAAAGTATTTAATATATGTAGACACAAATAATTTATATGATTGATTAATGTCACAACTACTTCGCCTTGAAGTGGGTTCAAAATATAGATCATGTTGAAATTCTCAATATTGCAACAGATTCCGATGGTCGATATATATTAGAAGTTGATTTGGAGTATCTAACAATAAATCATCATGAACAGAATGATTTACCTTTTTTCCAGAAAATAAAAAAGTTCATGGATTAAAACATACGAAATCGATTACCGATGTAACTGAAAATTATAATTTTGTAATTCATTATCGAAATCTACAACAATGCATTGAACATGGATTGAGACTCAACCGCATCTACAGAATTTTACAGTTTAAACAATCTTATTGAATGAAAGAATACATGAACTTGAATACACAATATCGCATGGCCAGTAAAAATATGCGTGAGAAAAAGTTTTTAACGTAATTAAATAACGCAGTGTATGGTAAACCGATGAAAAATGTTAAAAAGGGAAGGGGGTTACACATTGGGAAAGTTGAGGCACACATTCAGGCACAGCAGTATTTACCCACAACATGACAGCTATTTAAACGGATAGAGTATTCACCTGCTAGAACAAATCGATATACCTGGACTTCACCGTGCTCGATCTATCAAAGTTGACGATTTTCACTATCGTTCCATGAAGCCGAAGTATAGTGAGAAAATTATTATTAATTACATGGATACGGATTCGTTTATTTGTACTATTGAAACGAATGACTAACAAAGATAATCTACTGGATATCGATGATAACTTTGATACTTCTGAGTACGCTCATAATAAAATATATAATCTTCCGCTGAAAAACAGAAAAGTGTTGCGAACCAATATTTTTTAAGGGAAGATGAAACCATGGAAGGATTTCGGCAAAATGTACTTAGAAAATAAATGAGAATAGCGGAAATAATGGAGAACAAACAAATATTTAAAGGACATTTAAAAATTAGAATTCGATGACGATAAAATCTTAACAGTAATGGAGCACTTTGGTAAATTTGTAAACAATCTCAAGTTTTTAAAGCCATATGTTACTGTGGAGCAGAAGTTAGAAAGTTTTGTGGACATTATATCAGAAGCTTGTGGCCTTATGATGATGCAGAATGTGGCCCCAATACTTGTGAAGATTATGGCGTGCATAGAAGATTGTGTGAAATTAAGAAGCTTGTTAAATTTTATATGCGAATAATAATAAAATAAATTTTATTTTTCAATCAATTTACAATGTTTCATTTGAATCTTAACACTTAAAGATAATGAGTTTATCATCATAGGTAGCACCATGATATCATATGTTTAGTATTCATCCGGGGCCAATTAACAAACGCCTTGTTACCTCTGCTTTCCAAGACATTTTCCACTAGATACGGTGATGGATGCCTAGGTTGAAGTAGTTCCAGCTCATAAAAACCTTCTTTGATTAGATTTTCTTCATAGTTCTCTAATAGGTTTGTGACGGGGTTGGTGATTTAAATTTAACAAATTCTGAAAATCTTCGTTATCCAGTTTGGTGTATAATCCATTTGAAATATTTGCTTGTACTTGTACTTTTTCCATGTCAAATTTTTTAGTGTACGCTTAAATCGTTCCACAATTTACACCTTAAGGGGGCAGTGCTAAGAAAAGCGAATAATATATTATAGTTTTGTAACACTTTTTGAAATGGTTGTTGTAGAATTATTTGCTATTGTCAGTTTGTAAGTTTCTGCGTAAGTATGTTTTGATTGCCTTAGCAACTTCTTCTCTTTTCTACTTTTGATAGAAACCGTCCACGTAAATTTAGAAAACGTGTCAGGAGTCATTCAAAAAATACGTAACGGTTAATTGGGAGGGAGGAGAGCTGATAGGGAAGAAGGAAGTTTGAATAATTTGTGTCTCATTACATGGAAATGAGTAAGGTAATCATAGTCTTTATGCAAAAATTTACGCGAAATGGAAAAAAAATGTTGAAATACCGCCCTTTTTTGCCGCCATCTATTAAGAAAACTGTCAAATACTCGTATAATGTTATCGCCAGGTCAGAACGACTTTGTTGCTGTACACGTTGATCAGAATTAACAATGGTTGTTGCGAAAGAATTTTTCGAGGATAATTGTGATTTCATACAGTGCTTATTTGCAAAAATTTTTTGTCCCGAAACGGTCAATGATTAAAAATGTTGCATGTTTGTTGCATAGGGATGGACGGGAGTCTAGAATTGGGAATTTTCAGCGTTACGTATTTTTTCAACGATCACTCAATGACGGCAAGAAGGATACGAAACCCTGTATTTTCGCTTACATATTCTCCCATTTCAACTAAATCCAACTGCCACGTCATCCAAATCTTTGAGCTTGTCGTTGTTTAAACTTCTTTCAAGCAGACGTTTGCAATTTGTTAACAAGTTCTCGTTTGCTCATGATAGAAAACACCAAACTTCATCACTGGTATTGAATAATATATGTATTAGAGACGCTTATTTTAAATCATCATCACCATTGTTATTATTATCGTTGTAAACCTGAATTTACTGGTCTACATATTTTTTTAGCTTCTCCATATACGTAACAAGGTAATCTTTTTCTGAAGAATCATTATCATTTACAGCCGTCTCAAGATTTTATAATCGTTTAAAATTAAGAATAGGGCAAAAGTGGGAGAGACGCCATAGTTTTTACAAGTGTGAAATTTTATAAGAAAAAATACAATATAATCAAATCGTTAAGTTTTTACAGGAAATGTATCCTTACATTATATGTGCCAAAAAAAGTTAACGATATTATTTCAGAAATCTAACAATCTGAATAAGATTTTTTTGGCGTGCTATTTCCCTCTCAAATTTATTGCAATCGTGAAAGTATAATTTACATGTCTCATGTAGCTATTTTAGGCATCCATCACATTTTATCCAATCAGTTTTCTTCTTTGTTCGAAAATAATGTTCCCAACACTCAACGAACACATTATTATCAACCATAATTGAATCAGACTCATCTCGTTGAGAGGTTGACGATACAACTGCTGAACTAGTAATCTTGCGTTTGTTGGCTTGTCTTTTAATCATATTCAGCGTTTAAGTTTTTTTTCTACACGCATCATATAAACCGCGGAGTCTCTCCTCATTTTGGAGGATAGATGCCATACAGTGACGACATTACTCAGTATAAAGAATGATACAAAAATATTTTTTATCAAAACAAGCTGAACAAAACATTAAAACAGGTACTCACTTTAACTTATTTCTGCTGTACTTATGGCATTCACTACAACAGGATATGCTCAAAAGTTTCATCGAATAAATTACGCAGAAAAAAAATATTTCTTAACAATACGTAAAGCACTCAAGGGCAACCGAACAGGCGTTGATTCATTACGTCGACAGGGTCGATCAGTAGTTATTTCCAGTAAGAAGTATAGGGCTAAATTTTTCAGATCGCGAGATAAGGAATGTGTGGCGGCTGTCATCATATGGCGCCTCTCCCACTTTTACACACACACACTTTTATAATTAATGCTTACGGCTTTATTCAATTCTACACCAGCTAAACTCTGTGCACTTGAAGGATTCTTTTTACCAGCTTTTTCTTCTAATATTGGAAAACCCATTGAGCCTGGAGGTCCTTGAAGACCTGGAGGCTCATGAAAACTTGGAACACCTTGGAAACCTGGTGATCCTTGGTGATCCCTGGTGACTTGGAGGCCCTTGTAAACCACGTTTTGCTCCAACTTCCTTTGAAATTCGATCTCAATACTCATTTATGAATAATGGGCGTATGATGATTGCTATTGTATTTATTCTATTATTCTATTACTTATATATATATATATATATATATATATATATATATATATATATATAAACATAACCGGTTTACTAATTCATTTGGATCATTCCAATATATGTAATCTTTCAGTTTGGTGGATGTTTAAATTAATCGGTAGTCTTTGTGTGATGCCTAATGTATGTCCAAGTCCGCTTCCACCTTTGTGATTTAAAAGCTTCGAAATTGTTTCCGTATATCTAAAGCTTCGATTTGCGTTTCAAACAAATAATTGTTTGATAATGGATTTGGCCAGAAGCGAATAATGGCAGGTCCAAGCTAATAATTAATAATTAAAACTTACAATTACAATGTAGTTGCAGAAATTCGTAACGAAGTGTTTGGCAGTCCGGGATGTAGGGTGGTTCGCCTCTTTGTGGTGCATCCCGGATAACGCAAAATAATCTAACACGGCACGACTTTGAATGTTCTCGAACAACTATCTCTTCTTAACGACTATATCTGATGCTTTGGGCTGGTAGCTGTGATATTCTGTCACCTGAGTACGCAATAGTAACATCTTGCGGAAATGGCTTTCAGGCCACTGCTGTCTTCGTTCCGTTAAAAATTGAGTTTGGACTCCTGAATAGAGTCATATCCCGGGAAATGCCTATGACATCACTTCCTATTTCGCAACAAGAAACAATATTCTAAATTCATTTCCGAAACGCATATCAATAGTCTGAATCATTTTCGGTTTTGCTTATAGCTTTGCATATCATAAAACCGCAACAATTACAAAATCTCACTTGAAATTTGATCGGGTCAAATTAACTTCCCAGAAACTAAAATGCCAACTACCGGAAATTCCACTGATAAGGTGGAATACGAAAGATCATATTACTGCACTATTTGCAAATCAAACCAACATAATGTCAACAATTGCCCTTATTTGAAAAACAGAAATAAACATAGGAAGCAATAGATCAAGATTAAAAATGGGCCAAACATAGCAATGTAATAATTATAATATTAAGTTACCTTTAAGGAATTTGTAAAATAAACATATAATAAGTATAAAAGGGCTAGAACCCAAATTGTAGACTCAGTTTTTTAGTTTTCATTCAGTTAAAACTTGCATCCGAAATAAAATATTAAAAGTGTAATTATAATTATAAGGTTAAAGTAAAATATTAAAAGTGTAATTTAAGGTTTTAAATACACCTTCAAAAAAAATGAACAATAACGGATTAGATAAAATAGACCTCGACGAAATCCAATTCCTCGCGGAAAGTCTCCCAGTATTCAAGGAGGAGGATGTCATCAACAAACTGGGACCGACTTATGATCCAGAAACCTCCGAATTGCATCTGGTATTACTAAGTGCAGTGGATTTCTTGTTAAAAAGTTTAATTGAAATGCAATTAATTCTGTTGGAATTGGTAAATAGGAATCAATAAATGTGTAAATATAATTGGCGCAGTCGATAGGATGTGTTAAGTGTAATAACCTTAATTAGAACAAAGAAGTTCATTTAATGAGAACGCTTAAAGTTCATCATCGGGAACGCAAATCTCGAATTAAAACACTAAATTTATTAAAAAATTTACACGTGAGTTTTAACTCCTAGTAACACATCCAAACAATAAAGTCTTATTAAACCTGGTTTTAATAAACGCGTATAAGCGAAAATTATATGTAATATAACCAAGTGAAAGACAGAAAATATTAAAAGGTACGAGTCTCCGCAGAAGGAAGTCGAACCGTCAACACATCATCAGATTTTTTTTTTCTCAACGAAGAAACAACATCCACAAAAATCTACAATGGCAACTGAAACAGGTAACCCTACTATTAAGCCTTCAACCCTTAACACAAAACTACAAATCACGCTGGATCCAATAAAGCATGCAGCTCGAGTTCCAACATTTTATGGGAGTAGAGACCAATTGAAAAGTTTTACTGACATGGTAGATGTCATGATTCCGGTAATCCAGAAATACGACGGCCCATCACAAAATATAATTTGTAATATTGTTAAAAGTAGAATTATCGGTAGAGCTTAGTTAATTTTAGATGCAAGCCCCCATATAATTAAATGGGAGGATATAAAGAAAATAATGTACGCAAACTTTTCTGATCAGCGTAATAGTACGCAATTACTTAACGAATTATGAACTACGGAATTTCGAGGTTCAGTTATGGACTTTATTAATATAATCCAACAGAGATTAACAAATCTAAATTTAAAAGTAGAGCAAGAGGCAAATCCTAATAAAATACAATTAATTAAAGATAACCAAAACGTAGCTATGGATATACTTAAGAAAAATATTCCGGAACCAATTCGAACCATCCTGTTTTGCAGAAATCCTAGTACAATAGAAGAAGCAATTTATATCCTGACAGAAACGGGACATTTATATCAGAAAAGAGACAACAACCATTCTTAATTAAATAAAAATAAACAATTAAAAAATAATCGCTTTCAAAATCAAAATTTTCAGAATAATAATTTTCAGAATAGAAATCAATATTATCCAAACCAAAACCAATACCTTCCTCAGAACCAGCATAGTTATAATCCCAACCATAATCCCCCAATAACTTTCGACCAAATAATTTTCAACAGAGAAACTTCAACCAAAACTCCTTACAAAGTCGTCTTAGAAAATTCGGTCCTGGACAGCCCATGGAAGTAGATAATTCCCGACAAATCCATATTAATCGGCAGGAAAATTTTCAAAAACCTGCCTCGGAACACCAAACTTTTCCAACCTCCCTTATATCCGAATAGATTCATATGGCACACCCCTTAGATTTTTGATTGATACAGGTGCCGCAATAAGTATCATCGATCCAGACCTATGTCATCACAGCTTAAGGGTTCCAAATATAAACTGCAATATTAACACCTTAAACTCTCAAATAAATTTTTCCCATACTATAAACATCAAACCATTTAAAGAAATAGGTGGTGAGCAAAAATTTAGCTTCATCGAATTTAAATTTAATAATTTCGTTAACGGTATAATCGGAAATAACATATTCTGCATGTATAAAGTAGAAATAGATTTATATAATAAATATATATCATTTAATGATAAAAAACTAAAATTATGCTTCTCAGAAGAAGAAGAAAAGTTTGAAGAATACCACGTTTATGTGACTGCAACTTGTAAGGAAAATAATCCTATATCTCTACTAAGGGTAGAACATTTAAATAACGAGGAACAAAGAAACCTCAAACCCTTGCTAAAAGATTACAAGGATATTTTATTTCAAGAAGGCGAAAATTTGACCTTTACTCACGAAATAAAACATGAAATAAAAACGACAAACAATACTGCTATATATACTAAATCCTATAGGTATCCTTACGTCCATCAAAAGGAAGTAGAGAAACAAATTTCCGAAATGCTTGAACAAGGAATTATACGGCCAAGTAAATCCCCGTATTCCTCACTTATATGGGTCGTTCCCAAAAAAACCGATGCTTCAGGGAAATTGAAGTGGCGAATTGTGGTCGACTATAGGAAATTAAACAACATTACTATCGATGATAAATTCCCGATACCCAAAATCGACGAAATATTAGACAAGTTAGGAAAGTGTATCTATTTTACAACTCTAGATTTGGCAAAAGGGTTCCATCAGATAGAAATAGAAGAAAAGGATATTGCTAAAACTGCATTCTCTACTGACAAAGGTCATTTTGAATTCACAAGAATGCCATTTGGTCTAAAAACGCCCCTGCAACTTTTCAAAGATTGATGAATAACATCCTACACGAATATATAGGAAAATCTGTTTTGTCTATATGGACGACATAATAATATTTAGTACATCTTTACACGAACACATATTATCTCTAAAGTTCTAAATGTCTTAAAATCAGCCAATCTAAAAATACAAACTGATAAAAGTGAATTCCTTGGAAAAGAACCTGAATTTCTTGGACACATAGTTACCACAAAAGGTATAAAACCAAACCCAAAAAAGATAGAATCCATCCAAAATTTTCCTATCCCTAAAACTACTAAACAAATAAAATCATTTTTAGGACTAGTAGGATTTTATAGAAAATGTATCAAAGATTTCTCCAAAATAGCAAAACCACTTACACTTCGTCTGAAAAAGGACACAAAAATTCACCCTCAAGATCCTACGTAGATGCATTTGAAAAATTAAAACAACTAATAATATCAGATCCAATATTAAAACATCCCGATTTCGAGAAAAAATTCATTCTCACCACAGACGCTTCTAATTACGCTATTGGTGCTGTACTCTCACAGGACAGTCACCCTATATGTTATGCTTCACGCACCCTTAATGATCATGAAATCCGATATTCAACAATCGAGAAAGAATTACTCGCCATCGTATGGGCGACAAAATACTTTCGACCCTATCTTTTCGGCAGGAAATTTTCAATAAGAACGGATCACAAACCCTTAACATGGCTAGCAAATTTAAAAGAACCTAACATGAAATTACAACGATGGAAATTAAAACTAGAGGAATTTAAACATGATATTGAGTATATAAAAGGAAAAGAAAACTATGTAGCAGATGCTTTATCAAGACCTTCAGTAAATAAAATAGACTTAATAAATGTAAACGAAGTAAGTAAGGAAATAAATAATGATAATGAATCTTTAGTGTTTCGGATTTTCATAATACTGCGCATGCGCGCCATTTATGCTATATAAGTATGTATGCAGGCAAGCCGGTGTCTCGAGTTGCTTTCTCTCACCAGTGAGATTACCGCTCTGTAACAGCTCGGACACGCGGCTCCCGCACTTTTCTCGTCGAATAAATTAAATAAAATACAGTCCACAGTTTCATTGAAATCTCCCATCCTATCCGATAAAAAACCACAAACATTGGTCCTTCGAGCCGGATACGGTATAAAAATAGAAGAAAATCAGTGAGGATCGGATGTATTAGAAACAAAGTGAAAGTGCAAAGTGCAAAGTTTTTTCTCATGTTCCCGTGCAATCGCCAGATATTGCCGAGATAAAGCTGCGGGTTTGGCAGGGAGTGCACGTACTGATTACAGAAGGGCGTGTGGCGCATTTGAACCAACCTGCGCTGAGCTGCATCGTTCGCTTGTTACGAGCTGCTCTACAGGACATATAATAGAAAGGAGTTTGGCGCATCTATAATAATATCAACTGAATCTGATGGCTGGCAGCCATTTCGCAGTTTCAAGCCGAGCGTCATCCTCGCACGTCTCTCATCTCACCACGGGTCTGCTAACAATCATCGCCGCTGCTGTTACGCCAAAATCAAGTCACCATCGCACGTCTCTCATCTCACCACGCGTCTGCTAACAATCATCGACGCTGCTGCTACGCCAAAATCAAATCTTCCTCGCACGTCTCTCATCTCACCACGCGTCTGCTAACAATCATCGACGCTGCCGCTACGCCAGAATCAAGTCACCCTCGCACGTCTCTCGCCTCACCACGTGTCTGCTACGGTCATCGATGCTGCTACTACGCCATCGAGTCTGCTGGTATTGTTGTCTCGCTCCATCTTTAGATCTCGATGCTTCCCGCATGTATACAAGATTAAGGTTTTCTAGTATATAAGTGCACAATATAATAGAATCTTAATTATTTTTACATTCAAAATATCGTGCGTGTGTACCAGTAATAGACTCTTTTAAATTTATTCTTGCAATTATCGAACGCTCGACCCACGAATAATTGTAATTCTAATTTCAAGTGTTCGTCGAACGGAATACTTTGACTCGGAGTCGGTGTTGGTCTTGGCAGCTGTAGCCAGCAAGCAAAAACACAAAGCAGCAACTAGATTGCCTTGTTCGCATTATCATAAATTTGACAATAGCGCATTTGATATCGGGATTTTTTCGTTACTTCTGGTCTCCTTATAAATCCTCTTTTTTATTTTGAGAGTCGTTTCCGACTGCTTCCATTGAAACTTTTTATTGTGGAGCTATTTTCCTTGTCGTAATAAGTCCGTAATGGAGCAATTATATGAAGCTCAAAATCAGCTTTTAGCGAAAATCAATTGCTTAAAACAAAAATATGACGAGCAAGAACCCTCGAAAAAAGATAAATTTTCATTAAATAATTTTATAGCGAGACTTAAAATATATTCGAATACTTTTCGATAGCAACATGAGAAAATTCTCAAGAACAAAAACAGGAAACCCGATGATAAGTATTTTATTGATGATATTGCTTCCAAAGCTGAAGATGCCTATTATGAGGTAAAGACTGATTTTGACCAACTTTTACCTGCGCTTACACCCGATGGTGCATCCTCCGAATTGAATCAATCAAATAACTCTCAACATCAAGCTGTATATTCGCAATCGCATCTACCGACAATTACTATTGCTGAATTTTCGGGAAAACAAGCAGATTGGGAGAACTTTCGAGATCTATACCGTTCTGTCATTCATCATGATGAGACATTAAATAACGCTCAAAAATTCTATTATTTGAAGTCATATTTGAAGGGAAAAGCATTAAAAATTGTAAAAGGTTATGATATCTCTGCGAATAATTACCTTACTGCATGGGAAGCCTTGACAGCTTATTATGAAAACAAGAGACGCTTAACCAATAGATATCTTCATGATCTTTTGTGAATTAAGCCTCTTAAAATCGCGACTTCTACCTCCATGAGCAAGTTGCTAAAAAGTGTGGTCGATCCCCTAGATTCATTGGCAAAGATAGGTCGCACGGCTGAGCTCTTAAAGGACGATATAGCTGTCTATCTAATCTCGAGTAATTTTGATAGTGAGACACAGATGGATTGGCAGAAGGAGTTAAGCGACACTGTCGAGCCTCGTTCCTTGCAAAAGATTCGTAAGTTTGTTCACGAGCGTATCGCAACACTAGAGTCATATGAGCTCACGCCAAAACCAACTCCATCTTGCCCCACACCTACGCCAAAAAAGGATACAATCCTGGGCCTACCAAGCCACAGTCAAACCATGTATTTAATGATAGTTCTTCTCCAATTATGTGTCCTTTTTGTGCTCAAAACCATAAATTATTTATGTGTCCCTCCTTTAAGGCTAAAAAAGTTAATGAACGTAAGGATTTCGTTTGTAAAAATCACCTCTGCATCAATTGCCTTCTTAAGCACTTGGTTAAGGATTGTTCATCAACGTATATTTGTCGCTATTGCCATCGTAAGAATAATTCACTGTTGCACATCATCAAGAAACCTCAAGGTCAACATGATTCAAATCCTCAACGACCTTCAGTTGAGCCTTCCGAACAAACTACTAGCCTCGAACACTTTCAGGAAGAAAAGACGCCTGAGCAATCAGTGTGTAATCATACGGGAATAAATCACTCGCGCAGTGTTTCCCAAACCGTAGGGGTATTATTAGCTACTGCCTTGATTCGAGTAAAGGGTAGCAATGGATTAGAAGTTCAAGCTCGAGCTCTGATCGATCCATGTTCCCAAGTATCGCTTATCTCTGAATCTCTGTGTCAGAGATTGCAGTTGAAACCTCGACGCGTGCATGCACCGCTCAAGGTCACCGGAGGTTCTCTTGCCGCCACAATACGCAAGTCAGCTGAGGTTACTATTAAACCTCATTTCTCATCGTTTTGCTCGAGTAAGGTTGAAGCACTTGTGATCTCGAAAATTTCTTCATATGTTCCCCCTTAAATGAACACGTCTCATGTGTTACCTCATCTGGAAGGACTTGTTTTAGCCGATCCACAGTTTATGGATCACACTCATATTGATATGCTGCTTAGTGCATCTATACATGCTCAAATCGTTGAAGGTACAATAATTAAGGGTCGAATTAACGAGCCCATTGCCACTAAGTCGAAACTAGGTTGGTTTTTATCTGGAAATGCTCCTAGAATTGATAATCAATCGTCGCACGTCACCTCTCTTCATATTTGTGATGACGTTGACCTTGACAAAACTCTTCAGAAGTTTTGGGTACAGGAAGAGGTACCCAAAGCAATCATGCTCACGCCTGATGAGCAAGAGTTTGAAACTCACTACAATCAAACTCACTCACGCACTCTTGAGGGTCGTTATGTCTTAAGGCTGCCATTGAAAACGTCTTTTTCTCGTGATGGTATTGATTTCAGCTCATCTTACCGTACTTCTGAGAAAATGTTGCTAAAGATGGAAACTCGTTTTCAAAATGACTCCAAACTTAAAGAAATGTATCATGCTTTTCTCCAAGAGTATGAAATAATGGGTCACATGACTTATGTACCATTAGACACTTCACTACAACGTAATTTCATACCTCATCATGGTATTTGGAAAGAAAAAAGTACGACCACTAAACTGCGTACGGTTTTCAATGGATCTTCGAAATTAAATACTGGTGTATCATTGAATGATCTCATACAAGTTGGCCCTAACTTATTGCCTATGCCTACAAATTAACTCATAGGTTGGCAAAACTATCGATATGTATTTGTCGCAGACATCGAAAAGATGTATCGTCAAATATTAATCCATCCTGACGACCGTCCATATCAATGTATATTATGGAGGTATGACTCTTCTGAGCCAATCGTGGCCTATGAATTAAACACAGTTACATATGGCTTAGCTTCGTCACCCTGTCAAGCTAACTTAACCATTAAACAATTAGCCAAGGATCACATGATAGATCATCCATGGGGTGCATCGGTTCTTCAAGATGAAATTTACATGGATGACGTTTTATCAGGTGGGCATACTATGCAAGAATCTCAGAATAAACAAAAAGATTGTACCGAGCTTTTGAAAAAAGGATGCTTTCCTCTGCGAAAATATCAAGCTAATCATTCGGAAATACACGACGATATTCCTAAGGAGTTTTTAGCTGTAAATGCAAAATCCTTCAAGAATTCTCAGTATTGGGTCTTTCTTGGAATCCTTCCGAGGACGTATTTTATTTTAATTCCCTTCAGATTCAAAAGACTCCAAAATTAACGAAACGTGTAATTTTGTCTCGAACAGCTAAGTTGTTTGACCCACTTGGTTGGTTAGCTCCCATTATTATCAATGCCAAGATATTGATGCAAATCTTGTGGCAAGAAAAGAAAGGGTGGGATGAAAAAATATCCCCTGAGCATCAAAAATTTTGGTCAAAATGGGAGGCTGAACTTCCAAAAATAGATCTCATTAAAATTCCACGATGGAATAATTATTCACCTCTAGCCGATATTTTCGAAATTCATGGCTTTGTCGATGCGTCTAAACTTGCCTATGGCGCCTGTTTATACTTGAGAATTGTTAGCCAAAACCAAGTTATGGTAGCATTAGTAACAGCCACAAGCAAGGTGGCTCCGTTGAAACAATTATCTATCCCACGATTAGAACTTTCGGCCGCCTATTTGCTCGCCAAATTGGCAAAACACTATTTAAAAACCTCTAAGATAAGTATCACTTCATCGCACCTCTGGAGTGATTCCACTGACGTACTCCAGTGGCTGAAAGGCCAACACTCATGATGGCGACCTTTTGTTGCCAATCGATGCTCTAGTATTCATGAGGACATGCCTGACGCTCGATGGCATTACGTTAAATCAAAAGATAATCCAGCTGACATTGTCTCTCGTGGGTGCACAGCTGCTGGATTAATTGAGAACACTTTATGGTGGAAAGGGCCCTCTTGGTTAACGCAAACCAAGAGATCTTGGACATTGATGAGCGACGATCCAGTTGAAGTGAGTGAGACTCCACCAGAAGAAAACTCTTCAAAGCCTGTTATTTATGTGACAGTTCGCCCTCGTTATGACTTTGACTTAATTCATAAAATCTCTTCCCAGGACAAATTATTGAGAGTCATGTCATACTGTCTCAGATTCATCCTTCGGCTTTTAAATTGTGTTGCATTCAGAAGGCAAACCCAGAGAAAGAATTTCATTACGATCTTACAGAACTATGTGGAGTCAAATGTCCAGCATAAAAAACTGTACGATACTACAAGACTTGATACTTTGTTGTTAAAAGTCGTTTATTGTCTTAAATCAAACCTTGCATCTCGTGTTCATAGCCTATCGTTCATAAAACCCGAAATCAAATGTAGAACTCTTCTCGTACAACCCTGTGAGTTGAGCAGTGCTCGTGCCTTTATTGTATATCTTCATCAGATTGTTCATTTTGCTGAAATACGCTCTTATCTGAAAAAAGGATTAAAATTACCTAAGTCGAGTCAAATTTTAAGATTAAATCCCTTCATGGACGGTGACTTTATTCGAGTTGGAGGTAGATTGGTAAATTCACAATTACCACATGATAATAAGTATCCTCTTGTTACACCCCAGTGATGATTTCGTACAAATGTTGATTCGTCAAACGCATCTCGACACTTTTCATGGAGGTACGCAACTTATACTAGGAACCTTGCGGCTACAATATTGGATTTTGAAAGGACGTATCGCCGTTAAATCTTTTAGGAAACGATGCCATAAATGCAAACTCTATTCAAAAAAGAGTTGTAGTCATTTAATGGGAAACTTGCCTCTAAATAATACTCTACCCTCAAAACCATTTAGTATCTCTGGTGTCGACTACGTCGGCCCAATGAAGGTTCGGTTGGCCAAGGTCAGAGGCAATGCCACTCAAAAGGGATATATAGTTGTCTTTATATGATTCTCAACTCATGCGGTTCACCTCGAAGTAGTTGAAGACTACAGTAGCGCTGCTTTCATTGCAGCGTTCCATCGGTTCATCTTTTGAAGAGGCCAGTGCTCTGAATTACATAGTGACCAGGGAACAACATTAGTAGGTGCAGATTCTGAACTAAGGCAGATGTTCCAAGGCGCTGTAGAATGGTTTGAGAAAATAAAGATCCAACTCTCCATAAGCGGCACTCATTGGCACTTTAATCCTCCAGGTGCCCCTCACTTTGGTGGTTTATGAGAAAGTGCTGTAAAATCAATGAATTACCATGTATATCGTATGATTGGAGATCAGCCTTTAACCTTCATTGAATACTCTACCTTGCTGTGTCCCATTGAAGCTATCTTAAACTCAAGGCCTTTGCTGCCTTTGAGTGATGATATTTCAGATGTGAATCCACTAACTCCTGCTCATTTTTTGATACAACGTTCTTCGTATCTAATTCCTGAGCCAGACTACCACGATCAGAAAATTCCTTTGAGCAAACGATGGGAGTTGTTGACTCAGATAACTCAACATTTTTGGGACAGATGGTCAGCTGAATACCTTACGTCGCTACAAGTTCGTACAAAATGGACTCAAGTGCAAAAAGCTATCCAGGTAGGAGATTTGGTCCGAATAAAAAACGAAACAACTTTCCCCGGTAAATGGCCCTTAGGCATCGTTAAGGAAGTTCATCCTGGGAAGGACGGGCTAGTTAGAGCTGCTACGATAAGAACCACCGATTCGGAGCTTAAGCGTCCCGTCGTAAAGCTCGTGTTATTGGAACGCGCTAGCGAGAGCAAGTTATATTTAACTCGTTTTTCTTTTACTGGTTACTTTTAGAAAACTAAGTTATATTAAGATTAATAACATTAGTGTTATAACATGATAAACTAGTTTCTCATTAAAAAAAAATAATAATAAATTTATATTTAAGATTTTGAATTATGTTACAATGATTTTGTTCTTTTTTGTCTAAACATGAAATGTAAAACGTTCTTTTGTTATTATTCATCCGATGCACGGATGAAAAGGGGGAGAATGTTTCGGATTTTCATAATACTGCGCATGCGCGCCATTTATGCTATATAAGTATGTATGCAGGCAAGCCGGTGTCTCGAGTTGCTTTCTCTCACCAGTGAGATTACCGCTCTGTAACAGCTCGGACACGCGGCTCCCGCACTTTTCTCGTCGAATAAATTAAATAAAATACAGTCCACAGTTTCATTCAAATCTCCCATCTTATCCGATAAAAAACCACAAACACTTAGCAACCTGCCAAAGTGCAAACGAGGATAATTCAGAATATATACCCATATCAGAAGGGCCACTAAATATGTTCAATAATCAATTAATAATAAAGGAAGGCAAAGAAAATAGAATAAAAAAAGAAAAATACTTCGGAAAACTTCGAACAGTCTGCATCTCAAGAGAGATAGACGGTAAATATTTGCAGTACATTTTAAATAACCATACTCCTAGGAAGGGGCTCATGGCAGTATATATCCCCAACCTCGCGATATATACCCAATTTCAAAATGAATATTTGAAATGGAAAGGTCCCCATTCCAGACTAAAGATTATAAAATGTAGTTACGTTCTTTTTGATTGCACCGATAAAGGTCAAATCCAAGAGAAAATCTTAAAGGAACATAAAGCAAATAACCATAGAGGAATCGAAGAAGTATATAAAGAAATAAAAACAAAATATTATCATCCCAAATTAAAAGCAGAAATAGCAAAAGTAATCAATATTTGCCATACATGCCAACTTAGTAAACACAAACGACAACCAGCAAAAATACCATTTAAAAAACCATCCATACCGGAAAAACCCCATGAAACTATTCACATGGATATCTGGTTCCTTGATAAAAATCATTTTTATTTAACCATAATAGATAAATTTTCGAAATTTGGCCAAGCAATAGCATTAAAATCAAGAAATTGGAGAGACATTCAATCAGCTCTTAATCAACATTTAGCAACTTGCGGTAAACCAAAACATATAATAACAGATAACGAAAGTGCTCTTGCTAACAACCTAGAAAACTTTCTTCAGAACGAAGGAGTAACATTACATTTCACAACTCCCGGAATAAAAACAGGAAACGCAGACATAGAAAGATTACACAATACCCTAAACGAACACGTCAGATTTAAAATAACCGAAACTAAAATGGCTCCATCCTCAATAGACATTAATGAAATAATGAAATACTATAATAATACAATTCATTCAACTACTAATCAAAAACCAATAGAATTAAATAATGGTATTATCTCAGCTTCCGAATATCCAAAGATAAGAGACAGGATAATTAAAAAACAGGAAAGGACTATAAATAATAAAAATAAAAATAGAAAAGATGAAATAATAAACCCAAAATACATAAAAAATAAATTTCAAAAGAAAAAAACACGATAGGCCCTTCGTCATAAGATCGAATCATAAAAATAAAAATCCAAAATTGTTCATGAAATTAAAGAAATTTCAAAAATCTACCCCACAGGTATTAGAACAATCGTCTTAATCATCTCAATATCAATCACCATAGGACAGCATATAGAAATTACAGAAATACCTCAAGGAAACGGTTTCACATTAATTCGGAATGATCAAATCCAAATCATTCAGAATTTTTCTAAAGTTATACACACGATAGACTTACAAAAATATGAAGATCTGTTAAACGATATACAAAATAATACCTCACCGGAATTAATTAAAATATTTCCAAACTTACATATAATAATTCAAAAAATCAAAGATAAACTATTTACACTGGAACCCCACAGACTCGAAAGAACAATATTTAGCCCATACGAATCCATTTTAAAATGGTTTGGCGGAGTAATGGATGATAACGATAGAGGATATATAGAAAGAAATCTCGAAAAAATTGAAACAAATATGAAATATTTTGTAAGCAATTACGAAAAACAGATTCACATTAATGAACAAATTAATAAAAATATCAACACACTAACAGAGCATATCAATGAACAGCAAGAAATTATAATCTCTAAAGTTAATACACTAAACAATGAAAATAATGAATTAAGAAAACAATTATTAAATTTGGAAACATATCAATTAGTAAAAGAAAACTTACAATCACTTTTAGATTCATTAATGGAAATCGAAGATATCGTATTACTATCAAGATTAGAAATTCTAAGTAAGGATATTCTTACCATCGAAGAAATTAAATATTTTAAAATAGATATTGATAAATTAAAAAATATTAAAGTATCAGTAGCTCAAAAGGGTAAAATTATATTAATAATTGTCCAAATTCCGAACTTTACGGAAAATTTATATTATAAACTATCTATAATTCCAATTCCGAATAAAAATAACTTAGAACTGGTAACACTATATCAGGAAATCCTAATTTAAAATAATAAAGTATTTATGTAAAATAAAGAAATTGAGGAAAAGAAATTAGTACCTATAAACAACACATGTATTAGTAAAATATTAAGTGACCCAGAAAATTGTACCATAATACCCAATAATTATACAAGTATTATGAAAATAACTGAAAATGTAATAATTACGAAATTTTTTCCTAAAACTAACATATATCATAATTGTAATGATCAAGAAATCGTCATTCAAAATCGTAATATTATAAAATTTGCAAATTGTAAAATAACCATAAATAATAATACTTTTCTTAATAAGGAAAATATTGTACGTAACAACATTATCTTACCAAATGTAATAAAAAATATTACCTATAAAGAAAAAGAAAATTTAACGCTAGAAAAAGTACATGCCCAAAACATTGAAAATTTAGATCATATAAACTTAATTAAATTGCAACATAACGCAAGTTCACAAACCAGTCTAATAACTGATATAATTATAGTCCTTATCATAATCATCATCGCTGTAATCGCGTATTACAAATTTTTCAGAAAAACTTCAAAACTAAAAATTAACATCAACTCCTTGCGCGAGGACACGCATCCTAAGGAGGGAGGAGTCATATCCCGGGAAATGCCTATGACATCACCTCCTATTTCACAACAAGAAACAATATTCTAAATTCATTTCCGAAACGCATACCAATAGTCTGAATCATTTTCGGTTTTGCTTATAGCTTTGCATATCATAAAACCGCAACAATAACAAAATCTCACTTGACATTTGATCGGGTCAAATTAACTTCCCAGAAACTAAAATGCTTACTACCGGAAATTCCACTGATAAGGTGGAATACGAAAGATCATATTACTGCACTATTTGCAAATCAAACCAACATAATGTCAACAGTTGCCCTTATTTGAAAAACAGAAATAAACATAGGAAGCAATAGATCAAGATTAAAAATGGGCCAAACATAGCAATGTAATAATTATAATATTAAGTTACCTTTAAGGAATTTGTAAAATAAACATATAATAAGTATAAAAGGGCTAGAACCCAAATTGTAGACTCAGTTTTTTAGTTTTCATTCAGTTAAAACTTGCATCCGAAATAAAATATTAAAAGTGTAATTATAATTATAAGGTTAAAGTAAAATATTAAAAGTGTAATTTAAGGTTTTAAATACACCTTCAAAAAAAATGAACAATAACGGATTAGATAAAATAGACCTCGACGAAATCCAATTCCTCGCGGAAAGTCTCCCAGTATTCAAGGAGGAGGATGTCATCAACGAACTGGGACCGACTTATGATCCAGAAACCTCCGAATTGCATCTGGTATTACTAAGTGCAGTGGATTTCTTGTTAAAAAGTTTAATTGAAATGCAATTAATTCTGTTGGAATTGGTAAATAGGAATCAATAAATGTGTTAAAACAGAACAAAAATTTAGTGTAAATATAATTATAGTCCTTGGCTCGGTTTTGAGCACATATCTTCATAAGGGGATGTGCCAACCCTCGCATGGCCTCCCTGCTTCAGTATAGATAACTATGGGGTCTTAGAGAAAAAACGCAATGAGCGGCTGCGAGGCGTGACCCAATTGCATTGAGTTCAAACGCTAGTAAGAAGGATCCGCTTAGCCCGGCAGAGAAGAAGAAGGCTCATAGAGTCTCAATTCCAAAGGTAGGGGCAGTGCATGAAAGATGTAGATCTAATGAGGCAGCCGCAAATCAGACGAGTGCTCAATTACAGGCCAACAAAAGACCAAGACTGGTCAATTCTGTTAAAGGTAAGAAATTCAGCGAAGTCGCCAAGGTCTGCCTGATATGGGCGGTCACTGATAGGAATAGCAGCGTCGTAACCATTTCATCGTCAAATTGAAAGATGGTGGAAATCGCACTTCTTCGAGTGTACAAACCCATACTGGAGGCAAACCCAGGCCCTCCACCTAATTGCCGTGGTGCTGGTTGGTACCAGCGTCATGTCAAGCTGATAGCCTGCACGTATCAACGTTCAGCGGATCTGTACAAACAAGCAATCGACAGATGGGGAGAAGACTGACCCGAAGCAAAGCTAGAACCCGTCTCCAGGGAAGACATACCGAATCGGCTTTGGTTCAGGGCATGGATACCAGCGGAGCCAGCCACATCGAAAGAAATTGTTGAACTTATGAAACTCAGCGATTTTGACATTCCGGTGGATAATTGGAAGGTAGCCAAGGTAAGAGAGCCCAGCAATGGACAACGAGAGGCTCTAATAATCCTGAATGAGAAGTCCTTAGCTCCATTGGTGTGTACAAGTGGGGTGATAAACTACGGTTTCTCAGCTAAAACCCTGCGACTACACCGCAAGGACCATACTGGGAAGGCAGTACGACACCCGAGTAAAGACAGTGTGAGTGAGGTGAATGGGGAAGCGTCAATAGACCCAACCGTGGACCTCTCCAAATTAGATCTTCTTTCCGATGACGTACCTCCACTGCGGAGTTGGTTGGATACTTTCTCCAATCCCTCGACTTGGTTGAGAAGGATGTCATTATCTGCTGAGTAGGCGGATAAAGCACTGGGGCATGATGCCGAGGTTTCTCCAAATAAACCTCCATCACTCTAACGCGGCATCTGCCGCACTGCTCTTTCACCTCGCCCAAAAAGGAGAGGAGCTGATTCTGGCCTAGGAAACCCATTTGGGCAGTCTTCTGTAATATGGCACATGATGTTCTGCCACCTCCCACCAGCCTGCAAAGGATCACAAGGGAAGCCACTGCTAGGGGTATCCCTATAATAATCGGGGCGGATGCCAATGCTCATCAACGCGTTTGGGATAGCACCGACAGAAATATATGGGGTGAGTCATTCTTTGAGTTAACAAAGGTGCGGATCCTACTTTCATTATGGTAAGCAGTAGAGAGGTTTTGGAAATCACTCTAACGAACGAGCACTTCTACCAGGCTGTCAGAGTGCTCGTTTGTTGACCATTTATACATAATGTTCGCTGTGGTTGTTGATCCTGCAGTAAATCCAACCTTCACCAATAAACTGAGGATGAATTGGGTCCAATACCAACACGTTTTCTGGTCTGCGCTTAAAGGTGGATCTCCAAAGATTGAAGTTATATGCGATTTCAAGGAAGCCATTGGCATGTAGTCCAACGAAGCCTAACGGGAAGTATAAGCCCTCATGATGAAACAGTTACATGAAGGAGTTGCGAAAGGAGTGTAGAAGGTCCTTCAATCGAGATAAAGAATCCAATGACTGGTTGTCTTATAACATAAACTGAAGGAGTTCAAATGCTCTAGAGGCTGACCGTATCTCTTGAAAAAGATTTTGTGCAGAAATAGAAAACTCCAAAGATGTCAGCCGTCTGCGAAAAATCATGACGATTTTTTGGGGTCTTTTAAAATCGCAAATGGGGTCTTGGCCAGCTCCAAGACATTGGCCATTCTCATGGACACGCACTTCCCGGGTAGTGAGGATGTGGTTGTCTACGTACGCCGCTGAGCTGAATGCCAACCAATGTGCCTATAAACGACATGCTCCTCCGCTGTACAGTCAGCTCATTCCAACCCTTTAAATCCTTGGGCATGGACATCTCACCTATTGAGATACATCAGCGAATCAATATAGCACAGACAAGGCGAAACGCCATTTAAAGCATGTCTTAGGATGAATGGTATTTCACAGCGGTGGAAAGAAGCTAAAATAGTCCGCATACCTAAAATGAGCAAAACATCCCATTCTTCATGTAAGGATCAGCCTCACCATTTTTCTGCTCAAAATTCTGGAACAGCTGATAGAGATAGGGTTCATCGGACAACTTCTAAGCAGCAGGAACATCAACTCCACACTAGCAAACACCATCTTAGAAGGGCGGACTTGCAGGGGCATCCCACAAGAAGGGATGCTATCACCACTTCTATGGAACTTAGCGGTGAACATGCTTCTGTCAAAAATAGCAGCTGCAAAGTAGTACACTATGCCGATGATGTTGCAATAGCAATATCGGGCAAATTCATTAACACCCTATTTTAAAGACCAAACTTTGCTCTAGGTATTCTTGCCAATTGGAGCAAAGGGTGTAGTCTAAATAATAATCAGCACAAAACGAAATTTGTGCTCTTTACTAGTAGGTACAAAGTTCCACGATTTTTCCCATCTAAACTTGATGAGATAAGCATCAAACTGTTTTATCAGGTTAAATATCTGGGTATAATTCTGAATTCTCAGCTCGCGTAAAAAGGGAACAGAACAGAATAAGAACGCAGAATGGCATGCGTAATCCACTGCTGGAAAAGAGTTATTGGGGAAAACTGGGGATTGAAACCCAAAATCGTATTACGACTCTTTACGGCGATAGTGGAACCAATGATTCTGTACGGCGCAGTTTTTTCGTGGCCAGCTTTTGAAAAAAACATCAAATGCAAATGTGGTAAACATGGTCAGAAGGATTTCAGATAATGCAATCACCAGGGCTCCGACAAAGGCACTGTTTATGCTATCGAATTGGCTCCCTACTAAGCTAATTACGAGACGAGACGAGGGCAGGCCAAGTGCTCTGAGATTCGATTAAAAGCACTGCATCTCTGGCAGGAGGGAAGCACTGGCCACTCTATCATACTTCGGAGGGACGGGCCAACGCCAGGAGAAGTAGACCTTGCATCCTCGATTCCCTGCTTTCATCATGATTTTAAGTCAGTCATGGATGACTTAGCAATAGAAAGAAGAGGGATGCAGGAATTGGTCGACATGTGTACTGATGGTTCTAAAATGGATAGTTGCCCATAGGGTTTCTCAGAACCATTAGTACTGCAGTGTCTTTCAGGCAGAAGTCATTGCAATATACAAGGCATTAGACTGGTTGAAAAACCAGAAAATTTCTATAAGAAACCTGAATTTTTTTCTAACCGTCAAGCTGCTACCTAAGTATTATCCAACGTGTACACCTCATTATTGTTAGTAATGGATTGTCATAAACAACTGAACGTGATGTCGCTTCACTGTGAAAAAAAACTAAACTGGGTACCGGGACAAAGTGACATACTGGGAAATTGAGAAGCAGATGCCCTATCGAGAGCTACCACTGAGCTTCAGCATTATACACTAACACTCCAAGTCGGCCATTCACTAGCCCCCGTCAATCTTAGTTTCAAGCGGTATTATATAGAGGCTGCAAACAGGGCCTAGCTGCTATAAAAAACCTTCAGGATAACCAAGCAAACTTGGTTCGCACTGAGCTCAAAGCGCACCAAGCAGTTCCTCAACACGAGTTGTGAGGCCTTCAGTTCTTACGTGTCTGTACTAATGGGACATTGTCTTATTGGCAGACATGTAGAAATATTCGGTGTTCCCTTCAACGATTTCGGCCAAACTTGTGGGTCGGAAGAAGAGGAAAAGACAATTCAACATTTTCTGTCCGAATGCCCAGCACTGTCTAGGAAAGGCATGAACAACGTAGGCTCACTCTTCCTAGACATCCTTATGGAAGTAGCAGATTTCAAGGTTGGTTGCATTGCCGGCTTCATACGAGAATCTAAATGGTTTTCGTTACTTAGCGGGTAGGTAATAGTGCCGTCTCAATCTTCTGTGGTATCACAATGGGCCTATTGTGCCTAAAAGAGGCATCTCTTGATAAAGAGGACTGCCACCACAACTCACCAACCATTAAGCACTCCAGAGTTTTCTAATGACGAAAAATTTCTAGAATATTTTGGGTTGGAGGATACAGAACCTTTTCCCACTGAATTCAATAATCGTCAACAATAAGATCAGAGAAATCCCACTTCTCTAGAGCAGACCAATAGAAGGAACAATTCGGCTTTCGTTGACGCCGAACACGTGAATTCTTTGCAAAGCCCGTTGCAGGAAATGTTATAATAAAACATCACGCTTACCTTAAACTAATTGGTCCCTCAAGATAATAGTTAAAAAATTTAAATTTAGTCATTTACTTCGATTGGATCATAGTCAAAAGTTAACAGATGCTTTTTGATGTTTCTTTATTCAAGATGTTTCATGCACTTCACTCAACCATACATTCAAATTTTCGATCTATCAAACCCTCACATCGCTACTTTCAACTTAGGACGAGGAAAATTACGAAACGGCTTTTTCATATTGATTCAGAGCAATTGAAAATTTGGCAGGTGAAATTAACGCCTTGCTCAATCTTTCTACCATCATCATCCTCTTTCCCATTATTTAGACGACGAAGCATAACAAATTTTCACTATGGTTAGACATTTAAAACCATGAAAGATAAAAAGATCCATATTTCATTGCAGTCTCCTAGAAATGCCCGGCAGGTACCCCTCATCATAAAGATTTTGTCACCATAATGCAATGCGTTGCACCTGGGAGCAGGGGGATATTGTGGCTGTTGCTTGTGTGATGTGGTTGGAGTGCTGGTGAAATAATCGAAGCAGTCATTTACCATGGTGAATTGCAAGTGCAAATGGTTGTGGGTTTCACAGGCGCATAGTAGACTCCATTGACGTATCGTAGACCGGGCGGAGCCTGGATTTGGATCTGCTGCTGCGACTGTGTGAGCGTTGTTTATTGTTGTGATTGCTGGCAACTTATCTACAGGGTCTTTAACGTTGACTGTAATGCATTTTGCTGTTGATGATACTTAAATTACGCAGCCTTTGCGCGAACGATCAGGAACACTCTCCATAAAAACCTTACTACCTACTTAGCTATCTAGTCCAATTTCCTTAACATACATACATCTTCTCTATATTTATATCATTCAATACCTCTAGTTCAAATTGACCTACTCCCTACAATATAATTCGTTATTGGCTTGATTGTGTGAAGTGACGAACGTAACATTAGCATTTTCCAAAAGACAGTGTTTACCCGCACGGTGGTTTGCGGTCTTCAAGGGCAGGCAGTCCCATATTTTGCCCTTGTGCGTAGGTCGACAACGCTGCGTGGGGTATGTAAAAAGATTTGCAATTGAGTGCGATTGTTTCTTCAGACGAGGAAACAAAAAACCAACTCACCAACTAACTACAGCTGCTCAAGCTTTGCAAGCATTGCAAATAATTCAAAGTTATGCTACAAAAAGTGGAAATGCAGTAGTACTAAACAACATCTATGCTATCAAAAGCCAAATCAAAAGTGACCTTTTGCAAGTAAAGAAAAAAAAGATCACTATCCTTAACTTTTTTCATCGTTGACATTTATGTACATATAATAAATTTATTATAAAGCCTTTATGTATGCTTTTGTAAGCTTTGATATGAACTATCTGATACATAAGTATATTCATAATAAAAATCATTATTTACATATAGTATTGCTCATATTAACTACATAAGGTAGATTGAATAAGATCATGTTTTTGTTTTTGATGGCCGTTTACAAGCCGGAACATTTTCCCGAGTCCCATCGCATTGCGGCTTGAACAGGTTTTACTGTATTTACTAGAAAATCGCGCACCAAAATTTTCTGGAGCATGTTGGCGACCAAACAGTACAGTTATAAACATACATAAAATGAAGCAAATAAAGCATGTCATGCATATTTGACAATGGATGTGTATTTTGCATTTGGAAATACACATATTTCAAATTTGTATGACATACCTTAGTGTATGACATACCTTAGTGTATGTCATACGAATATGTCCGCAGATAGGCTGTCATGAACAAGACGTGTCTTTACCTAGGATATAGTCCAAGGCATTTTGGGAAGAAAAGAAAGCAATCAAAACATTTTGCCTACGGCTAAGTGCGCACTATGCTCTGATTGGCATGTGAGTCTTTTAACTTGACTCCCGGTTCCAAAGTGAGACAACATCAAAATTGTAGTTTTGACTGTTGCCTACTGTAAGTTTTTTGACAATAGTATATTTTAGGCTCTGCCAGAAATGGCGCGTGTGGCAGTAACACTCTGCTACACATTGTCGCCGGCCATCAGTCGCTGATAGTAGCAAAGACGCGCACTGGAAAATATCGCCACGGCTGGAACTTATGCGAACGTGGCATATCTTCCGCTGCGATAGCCATGCACGTAACCCAATACGCATGGCCATCGTTATCGCGGGAACGATATGCTGCTTCATCCAGACGTGAGCGCACATGTGCATGATAAGCAGAATTGCAGCCAAACGTAGCATATCTTCCGCTGCGATAGCCGTGCACGTAACCCAATACGCATGGCTATCGTAATCGCGGGAACGATATGCTGTTCGAGACCGGGTACTCAGGCGCTGCATCAGCACTTTGGAAGTGGTGATAAAGGACTGGTACCTTTCGCCCAACACAGTCGCTTTCACATCGCCGCCCGCGGAAATATTGCATTCTTAATTCTGAAATTTGTATTTACTATTTTTGTTAATAAATTTTGTAATAAGAAAAATCGCGTTTTGAACCCGTAGAGGCCCCTAATTGGCGATCCTGCCTCTCGCGATTTGGTTACTGTTTTAGTCATGAGTTCCGCCGTGAACCAGGTTCACGTTCACCGTGAACGGACTACGAAGCAACGCCGGATTACGCACCGCATTCCCACGTTCGACGTGAATGGGAAACCAGCCGACAAAAGAAGTAACCGGCGAGGTTACAAACACCCTGATCGTGAACTCGCGCCTCGACGTTCAAAGTGAGCGAGTACACGTTATTGTGCGTCCTACTCGTGAACACCGCGTCCCTCATGTACATTTTGTACAGGGACCACGTCCGCGGCGTAAAAGGACGTGCCCAAGCCGCGAGCAACACCTCCGTGTGAGTGACAGCCCGCGAACAATATGGCAACGAACGACCCGCCAAAGGACGATATCCCGCCCACCGTTCACGACGCAGAGTTTCCCGCCGCGGGAGAAGTGAGCCGCGTCGCCTTTCGGGTTCCTCCCTTCTGGGAGGAGGACGTCGAGTTGTGGTTCGACCAAGTCGAAGCGTTTTTTGGTGCGAGCCGCATAACGGGGGACATGGCGCGTTTTCAGCTGATCGTTGCCAGCCTGGACATCAGGGTGGTAAAGCAGGCTAGGAACGCCCTCTCCAAACCACCTGCGGAGGGCTAGTACGAGAATCTCAAACGCGAGATTGTCACTGACTTCCAGGAATCCGCCCAGCAGCGCATCCAGAAGCTGCTTTCTGAAGTAGAGCTTGGCTGCTGAACCAGATGCGGTCATTAGCGGTAGACAGCTTCACCGACAACACCCTCAAACAGATGTGGCTGAACCGCCTGGACGTAACGCTCCGCAGCATCCTCTCGGCGAACGACGCTTAGCTATCCAACTTAGCCTCCATCGCTGACCGAGTGCACGAGGTAACCAAAGGATCTAGGCCATACTCGATCCAGTCACTCTCGCACCACGGGAGCCGCTTTACTAACGTTGCGAATTTCATCCGAGCTCAGTAAGCTCACGGAGGAAATCCGTAAGTTGGGGCACAGAATTGACTGTCTTCAGCGCAACCGCCGCACTGATATCAGTTGTTCCTGTTTCTGCAATACGAGTCAGCGAACGGTACGAACGCCACCAAAATCGCCGACACGTCCGAAAACACCGCAGGAGACGACAGATATGTGCTGGTATCTCACCCACTATGGACCCACTGCTAAGAACTGCAGACCACCCTGCAGCCTTAGCAGACAAAAAAACTAGGTTCGTCCTCTCCACGCCAGTCTGCCGGCACACGCACCATGCACCGTCTCTACATTAGAGACAACAAGGGCATAGGTGTGCTACTTATCGATACCGGCGCAGACGTCTCCGTTATTCCGCCGTCCATTCGAGAGCGAAGCAACCCGGATCCTGGCACGCGACTATTAGCAGCCAACGATTCCGTTATTCGTTCCTTCGGGAGGCGGAAGCTAACGCTGAAACTAGGGCTACCGAAGCCTGTAACGTGGACCTTTGTCATCGCAGACGTCAGTTCCCCGATTCTCGGAGCTGATCTTTTCGAGCATTACGGACTGCTCGTCGACATTAAAGGACGAAAACTCATCGAACGACGAACTGCGACTTCTACGGAGGTGAAAGTCCTTTCAAAGCACCAACCACCAGTGGTTTCTTCGACATCATCGAACAGTGGCACAGAATACACCGCCCTTCTGGTTGAAGACCACATCACAGTGACCACGGCACGCCGCAACATTGATTGCATGACGACGCATCACATTGTGACGAGAGGCCCTCCAGTCAGCGCTAAGGCACGCCGCTTGCTACCCGACAAACTTACAGCCGCGAAAACTGAATTTGACGACATGTTGCAGCAGGGGATCTGCCGACCCTCCAAAAGCTCATGGAGCAGCCCCCTACACATGGTCCGAAAAGCCAATGGCGATTGGTGCCCGTGCGTAGACTATCGCGCACTCAACGCCTGCACCGTTCCAGATCGTTACCCGATCGGGTTCCTGCAGGACTGCACCACTGCGTTGCACGACATGAAGGTCTTCACTGTGATCGACTTACAGAAGGCATTTCACCAAATACCAGTCAAGCCGAGCGACATCCCGAAGACAGCAATCATCACGCCATTCGGGTTGTACGAGTTTGTCTTCATGACGTTTGGGCTATGCAACGCAGGTCAGACATTCCAGCGCTTCATGTACGAGGTTCTACGTGGACTCTACCACGTATTTGTGTACTTAGATGACATCCTAGTGTACTCGCCAGACCATCAGGCGCATCAGAATCACCTCGCAAAAGTTTTCGATCGTCTGAGGAAATATGAGCTGACAATCAACAAATTGCACAGAAGGAAGTTCGCTTTTTGGGTCACACGATCTCGTCAACCGGATTGAAACCACCTTTACCTGAGAAGATAGAAGGCATATCCGCGATTACGAGACCCAAAACAGCGCTACAACTGAAATCCTTCCTAGGCATGCTCAATTTCTACAGAAGATTTCTGCCTCACGCTGTGCAAAGCCAACGCCCACTGCAACGATTCATAGCAGGTAACGAAAAGCGAGACAAGACGGTGCTGACTTGGACAGACGAAGCAACGACAGCTTTCGAGCAGTGCAAAGCAGACCTGAGCAAGGCATCAGCACTCGCACACCCTGATCCATCAGCAACGTGGTCCCTATCCGTGGACGCCTCAGACGATGGACTCGGAGCCGTCCTGCACCAGACCATGAAAACCGGAACATCACTCCTCGAATTCTTTTCGCACAGGCTTACTGACACCCAGCGACGTTACAGCACGTACGACCGAGAGCTGTTGGCAATCCACGAAGCCATTACACACTTCCGCTACATGCTTGAAGGCAGAGTGTTCACAGTGTTCTCGGACCATAAGCCACTCCAGTTCGCATTCCACCAGCGGCCGGGGAAAGCGTCGCCGAGACAACAACGTCAACTGGACTTTATATCACAGTTCACGGTTGACATTCGCCATATCCCAGGCGAGGATAACATCATTGCGGATTAATTGTCTCGAGTAAGTACAGTCAGCACTTCGACTTCTTTTCTCTCGCTTCAGCTCAACAAGACGATCTCAAGCTCCAAACCTTGATTGAACAACCAACGCAGAAGCTGGAATGGAAGAAGCAAGAGTTGACCGACTGTAACACACAGCTACACTGCATCGTCACGAACAACAAGATCCGACCATACGCACCGCAACAGTTCAGGTCCACGATTATGAGCATGCTGCATGGCCTGTCACATCCAGGCATCCGCGCGACGAGGAGACTCATCACCGACCGCTTCTTCTGGCCAGCCATGAACGTGGACATCAACAACTTTGTCAGAAGTTGCATGGCCTGCCAACAAAACAAGGTCGGACGACACACCAAATCAACCCTTCAACGCTATGCTCTTCCAGACGCCAGGTTTGAGCATATCAACGTGGACCTCATTGCACCATTATCGCCAAGTGAGGGTTACCGATACTGCCTGACCATCATCGACCGCTTCACCCGTTGCCCGAAGCAGTCCCGCTCCAGAACATCACCGCAACATCGGTCGCCGAAGCGCTTGTCAATACATGGATTAGCCGCTTTGGAGTACCAGCAAGGATCACTACCGATATGGGATGCCAGTTCGAGAGCCAGATCTTCGCTGAGCTAACCCGAGTTCTGGGGATTAACCACCTGAGGGCAACCCCATACCATCCTGCCGCCAACGGAATCATCGAGCGATGGCACCGAACAGTCAAAGCCGCCATTCGTTGCCATGAAACGCTGGAGTGGACAAAAGCACTTCCTCTCGTGCTGCTAGGCCTACGCACCGCACTGAAGGAAGACTTCAAATCCACGCCCTCCGACATGGTATATGGAACCACGTTGCGGCTCCCTGGAGAGTTCTTTGCCTCATCGCAGCCAGGCACCAACGACATCGACTTCCTGCGCGATCTCAGGTAACGCATGGCAAAATTGCGACCTCGAGACACAGCGCATCATACAACCACATCAACTTTCGTACACAAGGACTTAGGTACCAGCACCCATGTCTTTGTATGAAACGACAAGGTGAAACCATCGCTGACGCCGCCTTACGATGGTCCGTTTCCTATTCTGACCAGGAAGGCCAAGTTCTTCAAGGTGGACATTAACGGATTCTCGAGCACCATTTCCATCGACAGGCTGAAACCCGCGTTCCGCACGCCTGAATTCGTTGCTCCATCCAGGACTCACAGCAGCGATTCCACGGCAACACGAACAACCACCCGCACAGGCCGCAGAGTTTGACCACCCGTACGCTTCCAGCCTTAACATCTTGGTCAAGCCACTGTGAAGGGAGTACTGTGGCAGTAACACTCTGCTACACATTGTCGCCGGCCACCAGTCGCTGATAGTAGCAAAGACGCGCACTGGAAAATATCGCCACGTCTGGAACTTGTGCGAACGTGGCATATCTTCCGCTGCGATAGCCATGCACGTAACCCAATACGCATGGCCATCGTTATCGCGGGAACGATATGCTGCTTCATCCAGACGTGAGCGCACATGTGCATGATAAGCAGAATTGCAGCCAAACGTAGCATATCTTCCGCTGCGATAGCCGTGCACGTAACCCAATACGCATGGCTATCGTAATCGTGGGAACGATATGCTGTTCGAGACCGGGTACTCAGGCGCTGCATCACCACTTTGGAAGTGGTGATAAAGGACTGGTACCTTTCGCCCAACACAGTCGCTTTCGGACTGTCGCCCCAACGACATCGCCGCCCGCAGAAATATTGTATTCTTTATTCTGAAATTTGTATATATTATTTTTGTTAATAAATTTTGTAATAAGAAAAATTGCGTTCGTTCCGCCCAGAAAGGGGGAATACGCGATGAATCTGTCGTATTTTTTCCGATCCATTTCGACTCGATACTAGCATTCGTGCTGTATTTCGCGCGTAAACTAGGCGCAACACAGAGTCTCTAGTATCTCGACACGTGCAAGTTTATTTATTTATTCTTTGCACATTTAACAGAAGAAATCCAATTACAAAATGTGAAATAGAAATAAATACAAAAAAGCAAATTCTGAAGAACATGAAAAGTAATTACATAGACAAAACATTTTCAAGAATTCTTTTGAAAGTAACTATGCTAGAGGGTAAAGATCCAAGCTGGAGTCTATTGTGAGTTCTTGGTAAACGAAGCAGAGGAGAATGGAAGTAGACCTCCGTTCTAGCGAAAGGCAAAACAAAAATATCGGAAGACCGGGAAGGTCTAGAGCATTGTCGCAGAGAAACTGTATGGTCGATATTAACTTGTAGATAGTTATGACAAAGCTTGAACAGTAAGCACTGATCAAGATATGTCCTACGCAAGGCTAAAGACTGAATGTTAAAAAAAGAAAGGCGTTCTTCATAGGGGATATAAGGGATATTGAATTTGAAAAGTAGAAGGCGGGTAAATTTACGCTGGACAGATTCAACAAGATTGATCAGGGACACAAAATAAGAAGACCAAATTTGGGATGCATATTCTAAAATAGTACGTACGATAGTCACAAACAATTGTACAGCGGAATAGGGATTAGTAAAAATAAGCGAATGTCTTAACACAAATCCTGACAGCTTTGAGGCTCTAGAAACTATATTGTGAACGTGCGCATCAAATTTTAGCTTAGGGTCAAAGATGACGCCAAGATCTTTCACACGGTCAACTTTATTTAAAGGAATAGAGTCAATAAAATACACAAAGGAGATGGAAGAAGTCTTAAGAGTGAAAGTCAATGTATGACACTTGGGAATATTAAGTGAAAGGAAATTAGCTTGACACCAGGAACTCAGTGAGATAAGATCATCTTGAAGAACTTCGCAGTCTTCAAGAGACCGAATCACCCGAAATATCTTGAGGTCATCAGCATAAAGAAGACAGGGAGATTTGAGTATTGAAGGAAGGTCATTTATGTACAGAGTGAATAGAAGAGGGCCTAGTATGGACCCTTGCGGGACACCAGATTCGGGATGAAAGGGAACAGAGTGCGTGCCTAAGACAGAAACGCGGCAAGACCTTGACGAGAGATAGGAATATACCCACAGAAGTAGGGTGTCTGAAACTCCAAAGCGCTCGTGTCGAAAGCTTTTGAAAAATCGGTATAAATGCTATCAACTTGCAGATGATTATCAAGGGAAGTAGCAACAGTGTTCGAAAGGACAAGCAGATTTGAGGTAGTGGAACGATTAGGAAGAAAGTCGTGCTGCTCTGGGACAATAACATGTTCTAAGGCCATGTAAAGATTTGAGTGGACAAAACGCTCAAGAATTTTAGAGAAAGCGGACAAGAGTGATATGGGACGATAGTTCGTAACACTTGAAGGATCACCAGACTTGAGGATGGGGAATATGTTGGCCACTCTCCAGCACTGTGGAAAAACTCCTGAAGAGAGGCTTAAATTAAAAATGAAGGAAAGAGGAATACTCAGAGATGAGGATAAGGATTTAATAAACAAATTAGGAATACCATCAGGACCTGGACCAACATTAGGGTCTAACGAATCAATAATGGATTTAATAAGGTGGGGATCAACAATTATAGAGGAAATAGCAGGATTTTGAACATTTCTGTCAGGAGTGAAGATGTTTGGCTTATGTGGAGAAAACGCAGATGAAAAGTAGGTGGCAAAGAGATTATTTATGTCCACAGGCGAGGAAGCACAGTTATGATTCCATTGCATGGAGCTAGGGATAGATGAGGAGGACCTTAATGATCTTATATATGACCAGAATGGTTTAGAATGGTTAGAGAGATGAGAGTTTTCAATAGAGCTGTGATAGGCGCAAATAGCTTGGCGTATTTTCTGCTTAGCAATAGACCGAAGCCTTCGGAAAGCAGATTGCGCTTTAAAAGAGTCAGATGTTTTCACCCGTTTTCGAGCCCTGTCTTTCAGCTTGATAGCATCAAGAACCGATTGAGTGAGCCAGGGAGGGTCAGATTTCTTAGATGAACGACGAAGAGGAGTAAATTGTGATATCAGGTTTGACAGGACATAATAGAATTTGGCTACAGCTTCATCACAAGTGAGATTGGAGAAAATTGCAGCCCAGTCAATCTAAGATAATTCAAGGGATAAAGAGAGATAGTCCGTTTTACGGAAATTGTAGGCTGGAGGAACACGAAAGTTATGGAGCTTTTGGATAGGTAAGGTTAGCTGTATATTAAGAGGAGGATGATGAGGATCAATAGGAAGATACGGTAAATCAGCTGGAGACACAGACACCAGATGAGATGGAAGATTAATTAAAATCAAATCCAGTAAACGGCCATTTACATTTAGTGACGAATTAAACTGAGATAGAGAAAAGTGAGAAAGAAATGAGGAGAGGAGAACAGAGAGTGCATAAGAAGATTTGGCAATAGAAGACGGACTTGAAGGCCATTCAACTGACGGACAATTGAAGTCACCACAGATGATAATAGTTGAAAAGTGATTAAGCGAGCTATAAAAGGCAGAGATATCATCTAAAAAGATTTCGAGAACAGATACATGGGAGTTACATGGAATATAGACGGATGCGACTAATATGCTATAATAGGAAGAAGTTGACACTTTCACAACAATACATTCCACGGGGTAAGAAGGGTGAAATTGACAAAAAAGGGAAGAGGGGAACGATTTATACACACCAATGAGAACACCTCACCCATCAGCTTTACCAGAGAGAGAGAAGTCGCGATCTCGGCGGAATAGAACATAATCTTTTGCAAGTTCGGCGTTTGAGATTGAGTCGTTCAACCAAGTTTCAGTTAAGCAAATAATGTCATGATCCGGAAGAAGGGTTGATAAGTTAAACTCTGCAATCTTGGATCTCATACCTCGAACATTTTGATAGTATATGCTTAATGGATAGGGTCCTTCGTTGACTTCCGCAGCTGGGGAAAATTTACAGCAGAATGCCTTTTCGTAGTAAATTCTTTCACCAGAGCTCCATCAGGCCAAAATTCAGATTTGAGAATACAGTCCAGCTCGTGAGGAACAGTTATTATAAAAGAGGCAATCAATTTGTTCGGCATGTTATCCTTTGTTAGCCTTCTGCAGTCAAGTATAGGAGGCGTAAAGCCAAGTTTATTGCGGACGTAGTCAAGGACGCTCTCCTTCGAAGTCACGTAAGCGAGCCTAGATACAAATATTTGAGTAGGTGGCTTTACTGTTAAAAGCCCACTTGAAACATTTGGCGAAATTGGCGGCACAATTGAAATGATTGCACGGGTTGGCGGCAGAAAGTTTTCTTTAGGAGTGCACGATAATACATCACCAGCAGTTTCTGTTGATTTGAGGTTTCCAGGAACATCAAATAGCTGCAGACTTAATGGTGTGGGTGGGTTACAAGTTGACTGGTCAGGAACCGCTGAAGAGGCAACTGATGACTCCATAAGATGAATATTATTATCAGCTGATTCAAGATTATTCTTAGCTGCAGCAACTCGCTTAGGAATCGCTCCACGGCTTAACATCCCGGAAATAACATCGAGACGCTGGTTTAAAGTTACTAGAGATGTGGAATGCTGGTTCAATATGCGCATAACATCGCAAAGCGACGTGTTTTTACAGGTATCGCAACGATACATAATGTTTTTAGGGTGCTTTGCCTGAATTTCAATAAAACTTGACATGATATTGATGCATTTAGCATGAAATGAGTTTCCACAGTACCCTTCACAGTATATGAACTTTGAGCGAGTTGTTTCGGGAAGTTTGCATACGAAGCACATAGGACCATATGGTGGCGAGTTGAGGGCCATGATGAAAAGGTTTAAATATGATAATATTAATACTATAAAGAACAAAATTGCCTACTTTTCGGCTAAAAAGAAAAAAAAGCACAGGAGTATTTATATTCGTGGTTCAAACCGAACTTTACACTAATAAAGTTTAAAAGTAGAGATGAGCTTCAAGAGCCGCTATCCTTTGTGAAAATCTGATAGATCGAACAAAAGGCGCTTTTCACTGTCACTAAGGTGAGAAGATGAGCTTCAAGAGCCGTTATCCTTTGTAAAAGTCTGATAGTTCGAACAAAAGGCGCTCTAATGATTAAAAAAGACTTAAATTCACTGTCACTAAGGTGAGAAGGGATGAGCCGACCGCGAAAAATCACACACGATAGCCAGCGAGGACCACAAGAAGCAGTTGGATTAGAGATTTTCGGAATAAACACACGTTAATTTCAGAAATAGCAAAGTAGCGAACACAAACACGTCTATGCCCTCCGACGATTCCGGGAAAGTTGTAGAATGAACGTTCTCTTCCTCAAAAAAATATATAATAAAGCACGACTTTTTCTTTAAATTCAAAGTTTTATTAAATCTTAAACCGACAGCGCTTCCGCTCACTTGTACAAAATAGAACTCACTTCTTTTCCTCTAATTGCGCTTTTGTATTGAATAAGAAGCCGACGCCGAAGCATGTGAGTGCAAATGCAAATGCAATCTCAGGTATCTCTGGTTGCATTCATTCCACTTCAATTTGGAAAATTAAAATGTGTTTAGTCTACATTACTTAGATGTTATGTCTTGTTTATGCGTATGGTGGACGGCTATGGTGTAGCCGTAACTTGCGCGACACGCGGGTATAATGCGCGAGTCCAGAGTCTGGCGTAGTGTACGCGATATACTCGCGTATTTTAAATTCGCGCGATGCTTGTAGACGCAAGAAATTGGTGACCAACATGCGTAACAATTCGAAACGATTCGCGGCGTATTCACCCTTTCTGGACATAGCCTTTAATGCGAATGATCTATTCAACATTGCCTGCGGGTCGCCTCAGCTACATCGTGTAAGTCCAACAATTCTTTGATTCCTAGCAATTGAGTTAATGAAGTGGAAAAATCATCAAAAAAGCTCACGGAATTAGCTTCGGTTTTAATAATTATTTTTAAAAATTTGCAAAATTGAATTATTTGAAGTCAAAAACGTTAAGTGAGGCGCGAACAATGTTTTGATAAACATACACACAAGGAGCTGCCGCAACCCACGGGGGCAATGAAGTAGATTTGTCATTAGAGCGGATCAAAATCCCTCACTTCCAAGGAAAATACGCCAATTGGGCGTCGTTTCAAGACCTCTTTTCCACTTTAGTCCATAGAAGTGAAAGACTTAGTGCAGTGCAAAAGATGCATTATCTTCGTTCGTCAGTGTCGGGTGAAGCCGAACAGCTCATCAAGCACTTGAGCATAACGGGCAGCAATTACGAAGCAGCCTGAGCGTTGATGTGCAAGCGGCGGCAAATGCGCTAATGAAACTAATATGGGACATTAAGTCTACGAGTCCTAACAGCAGCAATGGCATTAAGCATATGTCCAACATTACCAAAGAGGTGTTGAATAGTGTGGACGCGTTGGCAGGAAAGCTAGGCGATATGTTGCTTACTTATCATTTACAGCAACGTTTAGATGATGAATCCTCTCTCGAATGGCAGAAATACGTTGGGGCGTCTAATGAGATTCCAACAATAACGCAGTTTGTGGAGTTCCTCACTCAACGCCTAGTGATCCTAGAAGCCACAACCAGAACCGAAAAACGACCGAAATATGGCGTTTATATCGCAGAAGTAAACAAGAGTGACCAGTGCCAAATTTGTGATGGAAGTCATGGCACGCCACAGTGCTCAAAACTTCGGGACGCCATGACGAGAAATAGAGTCGAGTTAGTAAAACAGCACAAGTTGTGCTTCAACTGTTTACGCACGAATCATGCATCCATCAAAAAATCGATGCAGATCATGCAATAAAAAGCATTACACCTTGTTGCATATCGAACCACAGGTAGCTGAAGCCAAGTCTCATGATGCTAATCCTACGACATCGACCCTAAATGCCGTAATTAAGGGAACCAAGACCCATTCAGTGGTGCTGCTGGCTACAGCTATTATTCAAGTAAAGACACTGAATGGCACGTTCTTACCGCTCAGAGCTCTAATTGATCAAGGATCGCAACAATCGTTCATCACTGAAAGGGCAGTTCAGCAGTTAGGCTTAAAGCGCAAGTATGCCAAGCTTGATATTCACGGCATAAGCGGTCAACGAACCTCAGCACGACGAATCGTGAACATAGATTGCAAGCAAAGAAAGCTATCCAACTCGCTGCATTTCAATTTACTCATACTTCCCAAAATAACAGGGGAGATTCCTCAATGCGAAGTGAATCCCTCCCCAATGAGTAACAGCCACGATCTCGCTGATCTGGCGGCTGATGTCTACAGAAGCCTAGTCTTGCCTGGGCTGAGATCCAATAGCCATCTGACTGCTCAGAACACAAGGTTCGGTTGGATAATTTCCGGACCTACCGAATTCAAGGCGGCTCCAAGAGTTCATGTCACCATGATAAGCACCCAAGAACTGAATAACAGTTTAAAGAAATTCTGGGAATTAGAAGAAAAAGCTTCAGCTGAACAATTGAACCCCGAGCAAGCAGACTGCGAAGCACACTTTGCACAAACCACGCGTCGAGACACAGATAGTGGGAGATATACATTGCGTCTTCCGTTTAAGGCAGAGACAAATCCTAGTGAGGCATTGTCACCCAATATGAAGGATGCCATATTAAGGGGGCAGTTGATAGAAAGAAAGCTCGAATTAAACCTTGACTTAAAGGCGCAATACAATCAGTTTTTACAAGAATATCTGGATCTAGGGCATATGGGAGAAGTCCCAACAACGGAAATTTATAATCAGCCGTACTATTATTTGCCACATCATGCTGTTATTAAAGAAAGCAGCACAACTACCAAAGTGCGAGTTGTGTTTGATGCGTCACATCGAACGTCCAAGGGAATGGCGTTGAACGACATACTTATGGTAGGCCCTACTATTCAAAGGGACCTAGTTTCAATTCTTCTTCAATGGCGGCTACATAAAGTAGCGATAAATGGTGACATCGAGAAGATGTACAGGCAAGTGCGAATTGACCCCAAAGATCGCAACTACCTGAGAATAGTTTGGCGTCCAGTCACTCCAGGACCAATCAAGCATTATCGTTTGAATACCGTAACTTATGGCACAGCGTGTGCGTCGTATCAAGCAGTCAAAGTGCTTCAAAGATTAGCTTAAGATGAGCGATTTAAACACGAGCAGGCTTCCGAAGTCACTTTGAACGACTTCTATGTGGATGATGTTCTCACTGGTGCTAACAATATCAACCAAGCAATCTCGTTACAAACAGGCATCATCAATTTATTGGCATCTGGAGGTTTTAGTATCCGCAAGTGGTCCTAGAACAGTTCAGAAGTACTGGAATCAATACCCGAGGGCGATCGCGCTCTACCTGGTCCTGTCGCCATAAGCTTTGAGAACACAGTTAAAACATTGGGCCTTCATTGGAATCCCCAATTAGACGTCTTCTCCTTCAATGTATCTCTACCTGAGCTTAAAGGTGGCAAGGTGACAAAAAGGCTAGTAGCCTCAAGCATTGCAAGGCTATTCGATACTTTGGGTTGGCTGCAGCCCTCTTTGGTTATAGGAAAGATCCTACTACAAAGGCTTTGGCTCACTCATTAAAGTCGATTGGGATGACCAACTTCCGGATGACATCACTTGTGATTGGAAGAAATACCTTCCGGACTGTCGAGCTCTAGAAAACATAAGTATTCCTCGCTTTGTCGGATACTCGCCCAAAGAAAGGATTGAACTACATGGTTTCAGCGATACGTCAACAGATGCTTTCTCAGCGGTCGTATATGCAAAGGTGATCAACTCCTTAAATGAAGTCAGAGTTCACCTACTGACATCAAAGACAAAGGTAGCTCCATTAAAAGTACAAAGCATTCCACGACTAGAGCTATGTGGCGCGGTATTGCTGTCCAAATTAATGCGCAAGGTGAAAGATGCGTTAAACGTGAGTGATACCACGAAAACCTATTATTGGACTGACTCGACTATTGTCTTAGCTTGGTTGTCGGAACATTCGAGTAAATGGAACACATATGTAGCCAACAGAGTAAGCGAAATTCATTCATACACTAAATCATCCCAATGGCGGCACGTTGAATCCCAATACAATACAGCCGACTGTGCGTCGCGAGGTTGAGCCCCGACGAAATTCATCAATTACGAGCTATGGTGAAAGGGACCGGAATGGTTGCACCTCCCAAATCTAGAATACAGATCCCAAGCTGATTCAACTTCAAGTGATTTAGAGAAGAAAGAGCCTAAGGTACATATTACTTTGCATGAATCGAATGAGACACAATCATCTCTGGAGAACATAGGCCCTGTTCTCCCGATTTCACCAACAACATCAATCTTGTCGAAATACTCAAGCTACCAAAGGCTTATTCATGTGGTTGCTTATTGCCCAAGGTTCAAATTTCATGATTGGTGCCCACAATTCTTATCATCCCACGAGCTACAGAGGGCGAGCCTTACTTGCGCTCGCATATCGCAAAGCGTTTCGTTTCCAGAGGAAGTGCGCCGGTTGCATCGACGTCAGTTGATCCCATCTACGTCAAAACTACTTCCTTTGGCCCCGTATCTTGACGCTGAAGGATTGATCAGGGTGGGCGGACGATTACAAAACGCCGATATAACTGAGTCGAGAAAGCATCCAATCATCATCTGTGAATCTTGTCCTCTCGCTACCTTAATAGTAAGGGAGTTTCATCTTAGAACCCTACATGGAAGCAATCAACTTACAATAGCAGCCATCAGAGATCAGTTTTGGATACCTCAAGTCCAAAAGTTGGTAAAGAGTTGTATTCACAAATGCCTAATATGCTTCAAATCAAATGCAAAGCCGCAAACTCAGCTCATGGGAGCATTACCCAAGGAGAGAGTAACTCCATCCAGAGCATTTATCAAGGTTGGATTAGACTTTGCTGGCCCCATCCGCATAAAGTGGTCCTCCGGAAGGGGCGCCAAATCAACAAAATCCTACATAGCATTGTTTATTTGCTTATCCACGAAAGCAATGCATCTAGAGGTGGTCAGTGACCTCACCAGCAAAGCATGCATTGCTGCGACAAAACGATTTGTGTCCAGAAGAGGACTATGTAGTGATATATACAGCGATTGTGGCACCAACTTCGTTGGAGCCAATAAAGAAATAAAGGCCCAGTTTGAACAACTGAAAGGACCCACTCAATCATATCTCACCCAAGAACAAATAAACTGGCACTTTAACCCACCAGCCAGCCAACACTTTGGAGGGCTGTGAGAAGCTGGGGTAAAGTCAGTGAAACTGCACTTAACTAAAACCATTGGGAACAATTTGCTGAACATCGAAGAAATGTATACGGTTTTGGCTGAGATAGAGGCAAAATTGAATAGCCGTCCTCTCGTACCAATATCTAATGATGTCAACGATGCGCAAGCCTTAATGCCAGGACACTTTCTCATCGGACAATCACTAATAGCTGTTCCCCAGAAACCTACTAGTGAAGATGTTAGCCTTTTAACAAAATGGCGCCTTACTACTGCCTTGGTCCAAGGCTTTTGGAAAAGTTGGGCTACCGAATATCTTTCAAGGCTCCAAAATAGGCCCAAATGGATGCGAGCCAATGACAACTTATGTGTCGGGCAGCTAGTGCTTGTCAAAGGAGAAAATTATCCTCCAACCAGGTGGCCGTTGGCAAGGATAATCAAAACGCACCCAGGTCAGGACGGCCTAGTGAGAGCCGTGACAATTAACCTCAATGGTCGTCTAACTGAACGTTCAATAGTAAAGATATGCCCACTTCCCCAGCAGAAGAAGAAGCCGGAAAGCAACAGGAGCAGGTGGCAACAAACGGCATATCCACGCCAGGACCAAGCATCGAGCAGCCTGCAGTGTCATTAGCAGAAGCTCCGATGCTAGACAGTCAAACTAGATCTAGGAGAAACCTTCGTTCGTACTCGGGTTTGCTTATGTTTCTGCTTGCGAACTGCTGTGTTCCTTTCGCGAAGGCTACTAATCAGACCGCTGGCGCTAGTATCACTCCAGTCAAAAGTGTATTTGCTGTAGAACATATTGGAAATGCGCACTTAAACCGTGGCTCTCTGCAGATCCATGTTAAAATTCCATGGGCCAATATGCAGGAGGATAAAAGAAATGTTCAGAGGGCTGTCGACAATTTGACTCAGTTATGTCACACTAGTCTCAAGTACACGGATAGAGTTTCCTGCGATGACCTTGTGCAACATCTATCCCCTATCAATCAAGATATCGCACATCAGATACATACACTGCACTTTGTCAGGAGCAGACAAAGACATGGACTACTGGGTAAAATGCTCACATCATTATTCGGCGTTAATGATGACATTTACCGAGACATCGAGACAATACAAGCGAACCAACAAACATTGAAGTATACTGTGAATAAAGAAACGAGGCTGTTTCTCCGAGCAACCCATCAGCTAAACAGAACGAATTCAATGATAAACAAGCAATTAGCCTTCTTCAATAAAAGGTTTAATGAAGCAGTGCAGAAAATCAAGAGATTCGACTCCTGGCTGACTACAATAGATCACAATGAAATCAACATCCAATTCTTGGGGATCTACCAACGAGCCTTAAACTTTATAATGGAAATACAAAGCAAGTATGCAACCATACTTAACGTCATATCCAATGGCAGACGCATTTTAGATCTGGTACAACCTGCAGATTTAATGTCAATCATCAACCAAACGGAGTCATCTCTCCTAGCATCCTTGAAGGTGTCGCATCTTCCGTTAAAGGTAATTGCAGTCCACTTTCAACAAGATGCTTGTTACATTATCGGTTACCTACAAATAATTGATCATCAGCGCTACGAATTGATAAAGACAACAACTATACCTTATTTTCTTCTCAATCGAACGTATGCTGTATTCGAAATTTCCGCAAATATCTTAGGGATAGACTACCATAGTCAAAACTACTTCGAAGTCCCCGAAGATGACCTACGAGAAAGTCAACGCTTATCCAACGAAACCTACGTAGTACTGCCCAGTACCCTATTCGATTTAAGAAACAAGCCCCATTGCATCATCAAGGAGATATACAATTTGTATGGAGGAAGCAACTGTACAACCCGAACATTCGCTCTGGGCCCAGATATTAGCGTCATTTGGAAAAACTTTATGCGAAGAATAAATGGTTATTCTTAGTTCCGCACGTAATTCCAGCTCATGTCGTTTGCGAAGAATCTCGCAAAGAGATTCTTCTCCATAACACAGGCATTCTGTCCCTATCGCCAGGTTGCACATTGGTAACTCACGATCATATACTCATCACGGAACGCCAGCGCAGCAGTGATGTTCTCCAGATACTCGCTAAACCGAAGGACGTCCCATTCTCCATTAAGCATGAGCGAGTTCCCGTACTGACGAAACACCACGTCATCAAATCATTCGAAGGCTACTCATCACTCATTGACGAAGCTCAACAAAATTTTGAAGAGCAACAGGAAGCTGTATGGAGATCCTACCACATAACTTTAATTTCATTAAGTTCCGTAGCAGTTTTTATTATTGTAACCCTAATTGTTGTATTGTTATATCTATGTCACTTCCGAAAGGAAAAATCTAAAAGTAAGACGAGCACACGATGGTACGAACCTTCCGAAATACCATCCGCAGAATTGAATTAAGTTTAATTTTATGATGATTAAGAACAGAGGTTCTTGGTGGGCGGTATGTTCGCGCATTTCAAGTGCAATCAACCCGCGCATGCCAAGACAGGTGATGACCCTGCAATTTGAACGCATGCACAGGTTGATCGCACTCATGGGCAGTGTAATGTGGCCCAAATCAATTTGTATTTTGCTGACCCACCAATATTCCTTGCATAAGCATTAAGATAGTCTATCGATTGTAAACTTTAGACTTACGGTTGCTGACCTGATAGCTGCATTGTGCTGACAGGTCAGCTTTAAAGTATATAAAAATGAAAGAATGACTAGACTCACCGTCAGTCATAATAATAAAGCGCATAGGTTAAATCTGTGTCGTTTGATTTGATTGATATCAGCTCAATAATTTGAGGATTATTGAGGTTTAGATAATCGCTTTAATTTTAGGATTATAGCGCAGGCAGGGTAATTGCTAATTGAAGACGCTACTCAAAGGATATAATTTTAGGATTTTATCTTTGAGAGCTGCGTGCTAAGCAATTACTCCAACAAAGTGAAACAATAAAAAAAATCAATTTTAACGTCAAATTCATTTATTAAAATTTTTTTTATTAATTGCTAGCTATTTTAAAACTTAATTCAAAACATTTGGATAAACAATATTTTTGGTTTTTTCCATTTTGAGCATGAATAAATAAATTTATTGGGGTACCGACTCTGGAACAGGCAACATAAAGTTGGCCATGTGAAAAACATGATTCCTCCACATTCACACCACAAACGTTAAGTGTTTGCCCTTGGGCCTTGTTGATGGACATCGCAAATGATAAACGCACAGGATATTGTAATCGTTTGAATTCAAATGCCATATCAGTTGTAATCATAGGAATACGCGGTATGAAACAAACTTCTCCTTTTGATTCATCAGTTAAGATCTTAGCTTCAATCAAATTTGGCAATAACTTTTTCACTGCCAATCTGGTGCCATTGCACAGTTTTGGTGGATTAATATTTCGCAGTAATATAATTAAAGAACCAACTTTCAGATTCAAGCAGTGCGGTTGCATACCAGCCGGTTCCAATGAATTTAAAAATTCAATTGGATAACTCATTGCCTCATCTTGATTCATAACACTATCAATTGATTTATATGTCGTGACTACACGTGGCAGTTTCGCTTGAATTTGAAAATTAATGACATTGATATTAATGTTCTTCGGTGCTAAAATGGCGCGTTCTCTCAACCAATCATAATTTCTGTAATTCTGAAGAATATTCGGAAAAACACATTCAATCAATTCATCCATCGATTGTACAAAAATTGTTCGGTATAGCGATCAATCTCTTTCTATTTTGCCATCACCAATTTCTTATAATTGATTTGAAAACTCATGGGCAGCTGGATCATTTTGTAGGTGAATACGCATATTTATGTTCAGTGTCAATTTTTGTATATATCTCCAAAGAACTGATGACTTCAAACAGGCATTTATTTCATCGGGAGGAGTTGATCGAGGAATGGCAGGCAGTGTTTGACGAAAATCTCCTGACAGTAATATAAAAGCACCACGAAAAAGCTGTTGATTACCACGTAAATGCATTGTTCGATTAAATGCTTCTAGTAATTTTTTATTCGCCATTGTACACTCATCCCATAAAATAATTGACATTAATCGCAGAACTTTCGCCATAGCAGACTTTCTCGAAATATTGCAAGTTGCAGTTTCAATCACCTGTACATTTAATGGCAATTTTAACGCAGAGTGTGCAGTCCGACCACCTTCTAATAATGTAGCAGCGATTCCCGGAGATGCAAGTGCGAATTTTCATGGTGCCAGCGGTGGTCGTGCTGTCTCGTAACGGATGGCTAATGGCAGCACCTGAAGAGGATGCCATCCGTCACGCCGAAACCACACTTCCCATTTAATAATGGTACCGGCCAAAAAGCCTGGAAACAAGAACCTCCACTAATGTGCAACAATAGTGTTAGCAAGTCGTTAACCAAAAAAGCGCACTAGGAGACGAAAGTTGTCGACTAGACCAGGAGGTTCTAGCCCATGATAAACTTAAATAATAAAAAGCTACGTAGGCATACATACGAAACAAATTGACGGTCGTTATAATTCGCAGATGTAAATTATAAAAATAGTTTAAATATAGCGAGCTTATCCATCAACAAGCCAGCGGTGGTCGTGATCTCTCGTAACGGATGGCTAATGGCAGCACCTGAAGAGGATGCCATCCGTCACGACGAAACCACACTTCCCATTTAATAATGGTACCGGCCAAAAAGCCTGGAAACAAGAACCTCCACTAATGTGCAACAATAGTGTTAGCAAGTCGTTAACCAAAAAAGCGCACTAGGAGACGAAAGTTGTCGACTAGACCAGGAGGTTCTAGCCCATGATAAACTTAAATAATAAAAAGCTACGTAGGCATACATACGAAACAAATTGACGGTCGTTATAATTCGCAGATGTAAATTATAAAATTGTTGAAAATATAGCGAGCTTGATCCATCAACAAGCCAGTGGTGGTCGTGCTGTCTCGTAACGGATGGCTAATGGCAGCACCTGAAGAGGATGCCATCCGTCACGCCGAAACCACACTTCCCATTTAATAATGGTACTGGCCAAAAAGCCTGGAAACAAGAACCTCCACTAATGTGCAACAATAGTGTTAGCAAGTCGTTAACCAAAAAAGCGCACTAGGAGATGAAAGTTGTCGACTAGACCAGGAGGTTCTAACCCATGATAAACTTAAACATATCTTCAATTATTATCAAAGCTTCGTTGTACATTTCCAAAGTAATCAACAAATCAGGATTTCTCGCATGATGACGCATACGAATTAAAATATCTTCTGCCATATAATGTTTATATTTGTTCCATAATTCAATTGGATTTGATGGCATACATGTTGATTATATAATGGCAAATAGCATTCGTATTTGTTGTGGGTGAGCTGAAGTAGATCCATCAAGAAGTGTTGAATCCCAATGTGCATCATCCTCCAACAATTGCAAGAGTTGACATGCTTCACGATATGTTTGACACAAATGACCGTTGACTCTTCTCATTTCTTGAAATGATTTTGGGCCATTGACGTTAACTAACAACAATCGCAAATAAAAACACTCAGCATTGTTTGGATGTACTGTATATATTCTCCCAATTGCATCTGTTTGGAAAATGCCAGGATGTCCATCGACTGCTGTTCCTTGTTTACGTCTTTGAAATTTTTTCGAAGACACATTCTATGTGTAATACTGAGGCACTTCAGAATATAACAAATTTATCGCAAATGTATCAGTTTCGCATAATTTGAAAAAAAAAGCCGTCAACCCAGACACTGGTGGTTGTGCTGCTCTTTCCAATACATTTGATTCAATAAAATAAACACGTTGGCCATTCTCAAGATGCACAGCCAAGTGGACAACCACAGGATGTCTTTCGTGCATTGGAAACGACATAATCCCCCAGACAGCTTCATTACTACTAATATAGCGCCCCCATTTGATACTGAGTAATTTCATCATTTCTTTTATCACCAGCAACAGCCATATCGCTCCCTTTATTTACATACTTGCAAATATATTTAATGGATTTGACTGAATTACAATACTCCACTTTTATATGAGCATTGAATATTTTCGATAATAATGGACAATACGGAACCACCCAACGATTATCAACTTCAACGTCCTGGTTACGCATTCTAATTTATGCCGTTTTGCCGTTATCATTAGGTGATCTACGTCGATACAACGGATATCCGTCATTGCCCGTTATTGTGTGTGAAGTCAATTGCCTTGGGTATCGTTTCGAACACTTTCCATCAATCAAACATGGAGAATTCATATTTAGTTCACCGCACGGACCATGTATCATGTTTTTAACGACAACGTGAAATAACTCATTATCAACAGTTTGATCAGGAATTTCAGCTAATATAACATTATCGATTTGATCCGGAGTTTTTTTATGTACCAGCCAAATTAATATATGTAAGTGTGACAATCCCCTTTTTTGCCATTCAATGCAGTACATATGGCAACGCACTTTTTCAAATTCACATAATTTCACAATTAAATCCATAAGTGTTTTCAATTTTTGCCGAGAAACACGTGCTGTAATGTCATGACGATCAGTTGTCGACTGTCCTTCAAATAAATTGTTTTTGATGTCATCCCACTGCGGATTACATGTTAATGTAATCGACCGTATTTACGTACATAAGACATTGCGTCTTGTGCATATTCGTTCATATCCCGTGGGCTACCAATATACGAAGATGGCAATATAGTTAAACGTCCGATGTCATTTACATTAGCATCATTCGCTATCGCATCTTGCAAATGAATATATTCTTCGGATCTTAATTTTGCTTGGTTGAAAAGAATAAAATTAAGACGTTCAGTTTCTATTTTGACATACATATCAACGATGTACTGATGATATAGTTTACCACATCTCAAGATATAATTTTGTTATTGTGGACGAACCATCAATCGATACGAATAAAAATTCATGGCACTAACTTTTTTCTGTACATGTAGACCTGTTCGTGGATCAATCATTGGTATATTGATAAGGTAGCCATCGTCACCTTTCCAATGCAATATTGGGTATTGTAATGCATCGTAACTACGGTGAAGTTCCGAAACACGTTGCAATTGCTCATTGCTGCGATGAAGTACAATATCACGGGATTAAAATTGATCACCAATAATTACAATTGCAACCTCATCAATTGTCGGTGCATTGAATCGCCTTGCATACTCTCCAAAAGGTGTTCTATCAGCCCTTATTAGGATTTTGTGATTATCAGATGGCATACGATCGAGAGCAATTTTGAACAATTCAACTCATGCGTTATGCTGATGGAAAAACCTTGTAGCTCACGGATAATTTCACGTCTTGTATTCAAAACAATTGCACAACGTTGATCCAATTCACGATTTTCATCACCAATAAAATAAATTCGCAAAAATTTAACGAACCAGCTTGATGATAAGCCAGCTTGATGATAAATCTGGCCCTGAATCTTAAACGTCGGCATAAAATTATCTCTAATATTTTTTGTAGCACCAAAAGATGCCATTTGAAATGCCGAATTGTATTGTTGAATATGACTCAAAAAGTGGCTCGACGTTGGAGATGTCCCAAAAAGTAATGAATACAATGGTTCGGGTGGAGTTTCTAATGCTGGTTATCTCACTTTGCCATTAGTACAACACATGCCGGGCGTTTCACCTGGAAAGTTAGCCGCATCACAATGTGGACATATTGCGTCCATCATTCCAATGTATCCGTACATACTATAATCAATCTGACTGTTGTAATTAAAAGCAGCACGCATCATTTCAGCCAAAACAGCACAACGTATTCGTGATCGCCGTGCAAGATTCAGTACAGACAGGCTCAGCAGATCTATTTCGTGCATTACGTTCACGCTGCGATGCATTAGCTTGTGCGCGTTCATCTGCAGTCTGTGATCGGCTTAGTAATGCCACATAATTTGCATTTCGCGTTCGCCTACCTATATTTGCTCGTCTGGCTTGTGGCATTTTTTCCTTCATATAAAAAAGAATAAATCAAATTAAAAACAAATTGCTACATTAATAATGATGTATCTGTATACATGTGCGTATATTTGTGTATACAAATGTATATGACTGCATACGTCAATCAATGTATATAAAAATGTCATTAAGTAATTCACTTTTAAATCGATGTGCTTCCATCTGTTACAAAAGAATAAAACACCCGTATGCACACAATAAGGTTTTTCAAATAAAGAAACACACATGCATACATGTTATTCACTTCAACAGTTCAAAATTTACCGTTGTTTGACAATTTAATTCAAATAAAGTCTGTAAATGATATGAAACACCTACGACTCGCTAAAAACTGAGAAAAGTACACGCACACATATACATAGTATACATTTGAACAATTCAAGACTCACCGTTTGTATGAATGCACTCAACAATATGTTTAAAAATATAAACACAAATCAATAATTATCGCTGACAATTTGCTTTAATTGAAGCACGTCCAAAATGAAATGACCGCATGAATTACATAACAACACGCTTCTGATTTCAACACTGAAAAAAGTGTCAATTTGACAGTACAATCCCCATCTTAAAAATTTTTTCAATTTGACACAAAAATCCCCATTAACAAAATGATCCGCCATTTATTGAATTCATTTGTTACAAAAAATGTGATAACTGAAGAACCGCTCGACCGATTTTATGCAAACTTCACATAAACCATATACTAAATACTCCAAACAAAGCCTAAACATTTAATTTCGATAGGTGAGCCCGTTCTTGAGTTATAAAATTATATCGAAAAGTGGCATTAATTTTTATAGATATAGATATGTAAAACTAACCATCGAAATCGGGTTTTTCTGTGGGTAATAAATACTTTTCGTGTTATAGATATCATTGGGAGATCATATTTGTAATAGAAAATTTAAAGCTATTCGCAGCTAATTCTCAATCACCTAAATCGACTTTCAATAGTGGTTTGCCTCGCCGCCTCATGAAGTTCATAGACTTTTCTTCATGGAAGGCTAATTAATCGGAAATTAAATTAATACCGCGAATCCATTCAGCGTAATTCTTTTGAAGTAAGTGCTGGTATGAGAGTTAGATAATCCTAGAACCTATTTACTCTTACAAAGTATTTAATGCTATTAATCTAGCACTAATATTAATTTACTGCTGCTTCTGTTACAATTATGGTTAAGTATGCAAGCAAGGATGCATCTGCTGCCACTCAGCAATTTTTTTTTAAAATCAAGGACACTCCACAATCTTCATAAATATTAATGTGCTGAGTTTTAATGTAGTACATTCATTTGACAGTGATTTCGTTTGAACGACATACAAGCCGAGTTTATTTGATCAGACCACAAACCTGCAATAAGGATTCCTTGTCCAAAATGTCTAGAAATAGAAGTAAAGCATTGTATTATAGTCCGTTTTCACATTCCCACTTCCTCTTGTTAAAATTATTACGATAGCTGCAGATGAGCGCTATGAGTACTATTAAGAAAACAAACGACCATACTCGAAAGCAAAGATAAATAAATAGATTTTCTTCAAACTAAGAAGACACTACGCATCAATAAAGCATATGTGTGCTAGACATAACTTCTTGAAATGAAAAAAATGCTCCACTATTAAAAGAATATGAGTTGGAAACAATTTAAAATGTTTTTTTTTGTGGTTTTAGGAGATCATTAGACAAAAGTATGTGACGCGTATTGGTAAGGGACTTGATTGTTGAATTGTGTATTTAAATGTATGAAAGGCAATTTAAGTAAATTAAGATTTCATTTGTTAGATAATTTATACAAATGGCAAGTATATGTAATAACCAAGATTTTTGAATTAATAAAAAGCAGAATAATTTAGAGCAACAGCTGTAAGTGAAATTCACATTTACAGATCATACTTTGTACTAAACAGAAACAAGAAACTTATTTTGTTTTTGGTAAATGATATGCTATGAAAACTGTCTCGAGTGAGGCAGAGAAAACGTTTCAGTGCAAATCACAATGTAAACATGAAACAGTTGCGAAAACTCTTGGTCGGGAAATAAAACTTGAAAACTAAATTTAAGAGAGATTTAAGATAAATTCAAAAGAAATTACTGCAACAAAACTATAAGAAATACACGTGCAAAGCAAAGCAGTGTATGTGTATACTATGGTCACTCAAAGCCGCAGTCGTTTCTTGGAATGACCAGGACTTTGATAATTGACAGTTTACTTTTGACTCTAGGCTTAACGACTAGTTTGTACGAAAATTATGTACCCGAGCATAGTTAAACTAATAATTGTTAAAGGCGCGGAATTAGATTTATTCAATCAAAACAACATCGATTTCGATCATACTTTTTATTTATTTATTGTAGAAAATCTATTCCTAACATTTGCTTCTTCCGTATCTTGTTTTTGAACATCGATTTCACTCACATTTTTTTTTATTTAAAAAAAAATATGTTAAGAATTTATTTCGTATTTCGCTTATTACGTACTTCGCCTTTGATTTCTAACTCATAATTGTTAAATGAGCTTCCATGCATGCCTTTTTATGCTTTTATTAAGCTGATTGTGGGTTTTAATTAATATTGGTCGTTTCAGAACATCGTAATTTGAAATGTCATATTTCATGAACAATTTGGAATTCTAATCAATTTTATCGCAAATGAATGCACGAACTCAAGATGAAAACAATTGCTGTGCTACAAGCAAATAGCATCTTATTACGAAGCTTACGTTGGCGACTCTATTTGCTTATTTTGTTGAGTTGTATTTATCGGACGAGATGTGAGTTATGACATTCAAAGAATGGTTTCATTATTTCTAGATCGGACGCGATGTGATTTTGTTTGTATTATGAAGTTCAAAGAATGGTTTCATTATTTCTTGATCGGACGCGTTGTGGTTTTGTTTGTGTTTTGAAACTAGAAAACGCTTTCATTATTTCTAGAGTTTATGACTGCGGTCGTTGCTCGGAACGACTGGAGCGTGGAGTGAGCATATGCTCTGCTTTCTCTTAAATTTTTCTTAATGTCATCTTAATTTAGTTTAAAAGTTTTATTTCGCGACCGAAATTTTTCCCAGACTATTGTATACAATGTGCTGATAGGTCCTATTGACTGCAGTGATGAAGTCTTGCTTCTATCATCGACCAGGAAGCTGATCGCCAACTTGAGGTTTATTCGAAATTTGAGATGCGGCGTGGCTTGGCAGGGTTTGGGCCACAGTGTATACAGTAAACAATGGAAAAACGCAACTTCAGCGATGCTGGAAAATTGCATTAACACCTAAAACACACTAGGCTTGATAACGAGCTGCTAGTTCATTATCAACTTGGATTTAATGAGATAGTGACACACCGTCTTGTCGCTCATTGTGGTTAACATTTAAAATGTCAGTAAAGTATTTAAAAGGTAAAACTTGGTGTACTGTGTCTAAATCAATTTTTCTTTGATATTGGAGATACATACAGAGTTGGTGGCCACTAATACTGGATTTAAATCGTTTTCATGCTGGCGAGATAATGATCGGCAGGTGGTTTGCATTTACCAGCTTTTTCGGATTTGAAGATTATTTCTGCTTTGCCTCAAAATGAAATTCCATAACACGAAGGATTAAAGCAAATACCTATCTTCTCTGGTTTCGGGGGAAATTGTTCTGATTTCTTTTTGTGTCCTAAATTTAACAATAGAAACACATATAGGTCAGAAAAGTAGCATTTAAACCCAAATTTACAACTTTGTTTGCTTGGCTGCTGGAAACTAGTCGTAGAATCGCTAGAATTATTATGCAATTAGCAAAAAAAATTAGATAGAGTACTTGCGGAACAAAATTCACCGTTACACAGTCTGAAATTTGTTAAAAATATTCACAAGCTACTTATAAAATTCGATAACAAGAATTCCACTCTCAAATCATTCCGAAACATTGAGTAAAACAATGCTAATTAGATATTTTCAGAAACTCGGGAAAGTAGAAGAAAATTTTCAACCATTTCATGCCCAGAATGACTAAAAATCGTCATCACGACTCGAGATTTAAATTCCGACTGTCTTATCGTTCGCTGCTCAGCTGAATCTCCCGATCTAATCAAGTATTTGAGTAGTTGAGATTCGGATTAGACTCTGATACTCGACTACTAGTGTAGTGTATCATAATCTGCACCATCCAATGTAATGTAGTGTAACACATTCGATGTCACCTAGTATAAGCTAATTTAGCCCGCACAAGAAAGTAAGTCATAAACCACTCAATTTGTAAACAAGTGCACATGCATAGATCGATACGCACGTGTTATGTTTTCTGCCGCTACACTCATCGATTAGTATGAGCGATTTACGATTGAAATCGTCTAGACACTTGACCAGACTAATGTGCGAACATGCATCATGTCATGGGTCAAGTGGACACGCCGCTCGATTTATGGATGTGCAGTCTCAATAATGAAATTCGATGATCCATGTTGCTGCATGGGCAAATAGATCATCGAACTGTTTGTATTGTAAAATTACATTAGGCATTTAGTCTTTAAGCAATAAATTAACTTAGTTATTAGTTTGAAAAACTGTATAAAAGAAGAAAGGAAATATAGATCGGGAGGATTTGCTTTCCTGACCTAGACGCGCGTAGATATTACTACGCGACGCTGCGCCATAGTAGCGAAGTCGAAGTCTCTCTCTGCAAACCTCAAACGCGATAAAGTAAATCGTTGCGTTTTAATTATTACACTTAGAAATATCGGCCGAGAGACATGTTCTCCACGCCACTCTATCTGCGGTTTGACCGCTTGGCTAGGTTCGTACACTAGGGATATCGACGGTTCCCTCAATTTAAACAATTCGTATTTTCAGAGAAAGGATACAGGTGAAAGAAGCTGTCCCCAATGAGATTCGATCATTACATGGCGATCCTGCCAGTCCATCATCATCACATGGCAATCCCGCCAGTTTTCGATCATTAAATGGCGATCCTGCACCTGACGACCCTGCGTTGGGCGGACCACAGAAGAGAAGAAAAATTCAAAATGGCAGCAACACGAAGGCTCCAAAAGGAACTAGCTGACCTGAAATCATCTGGCTTGAAATCATTTCGAGATATTGATGTCAATGAGCAAAATCTATTATTTTGGACGGGTTTAATTGTTCCAGAAAATTCCCCGTACAATAAAGGTGCCTTTCGTATTGAAGTCAATTTTCCCGCTGAATATCCCTTTAAACCGCCAAGAATTTGCTTCAAAACTAAAATCTATCATCCCAATATCGATGAAAATGGTCAAATATGTTTGCCAATAATTAGCACGGAAAATTGGAAACCAGCCACTAAAACAGAACAAGTCATGCAAGCATTAATAGCTCTTGTCAATGATCCTGAACTGGAACATCCATTACGTATCGATTAAGCCGAAGAATATCTAAAATATCGTAAGAAATTCTTTAAAAATGCTGAAGAATTTACGAAAAAAAATAGTGAGAAGCGACCACCTGAATAAAACAAAAACAAAAAATATTTAAAAAAAAAGAAAATTTTGGAAAATTAAAAATACAATACAAAATTAATAAAAACAACAACAACCAATAAATAGTCTAAAAAAATTGTACGATAACATGATAAAATGGAAGAAATTAAATTAAGTAAGAAACTATTTAAAGATTCTAAAAAAAAATATACAAGAAATAATTGAATTAAATTCCTAAATGGTGTGCGTAAAAATATATGTATATATATATAATTGAAAATGGCAACAATTGCAGTTATGTATAGTGGCAATAGCCATGAAAGCAGCATTGACCATCTAAATTGACGAGAATACGTCCTTTAACACAAATGCAGATGCCCTATCAAGAATCGAATTAGACTCTGATACCTTAAAAGCAATGATTCCTCCAGAAAACGATAATAAAGCAAAACGAAAGCTACTAGCAATAACAAGGGGTATGGCAAATAAGAATAAAAATGAAGATAATATTACGAAGCAAGTCAGCAGCAACTGCACCCAATCTGACATAGAATCTGATCAACTCTATTGTTGGGACTGCACGAGTCTGTCAGACATTACCGGTATAACTAAATTGAAATTCATAATATTGCGCAACAAAAATAATAATGAAAATATAAGCATCGTACGTACGAAAGAAGAGATAATAATATATTGCAGCGATATATCTGGCGAGAAATCCGTTTCAGCCAAAGAAAAGCTAGCAAATAAAAATGATAAAAATGGTACCAGAAACTTTAAAGAGCACAATAGCGATAATCCAAATGCGAAATACGTTTCCATCATGGAGAAACTATTAGAATTTGCTCATAAAGAAAATATTAAAGAGCTCTCACTGTCAAAGGATGACATGATATTCGAATATATAAACAAAGAAATGTTCAAGAAAGAATTTAATAAGTTGCAACGAACAAAAAGTACGCGTACGAAATTGAAGATAATGATATATAAGCCACCCACAAGAATAACAGATAAAATCGAGCAAAAGAAAATTGTTGAGGAATTTCATAATTCACCACACGGAGGACATTTAGGGATCCGCAAAACTTTGTTAAAACTAAAACAACGTTACTGTTGGAAAGGTATGAGCAGCATGGTTAAAGCACACGTAATAAACTGTACAGCTTGTAAAATAAATAAGCAGACAAGACACACTAAGGAGAAAATGGTAAAAACCGGAACACCCACAACCAGCTTCGAAACAATAGAAATAGATACAGTAGGACCACTACGAATATCTACTGACAAAATTTGTAGTAGCAATCCCATTAGAAAATAAGGAAGCACGTACAGTTGCCAAAGGTATAATCAACCAATTCATTTTAAAATATGGTCACTTTAAAAATTTAAAATCAGATTTAGGCACGGAATTTAATAATAAACTCATGAAGGAAATATGTGAACTATTACACATTAATCAAATATTCTCAACGCCGTATCATCACCAAACTCTTGGTGTGGTAGAGCGAAATCATCGAGTACTTAATGAATACATGTATGCATTTGCCGATGATTATCAATGGGACAATTGGGTTTCATATTATGCATTTGCATATAACACAACACCGCATGTAGACACCAATTATTCCCCCTACGAGCTAATATTCGGCAAACTCCCCTACCTTCCAAATGATTTAATCGAAAATAACGATAGGGTCTACGATCTAGACAATTATGCAAAAGAGCTAAGGGTAAGATTGAGAACATCAATAACGAAAGCGCGAGCCATCATAGAAAAAGTAAAAACAAACAGAGTCACTAAAGATACAGACATAAATCCCGCGAAAATAAAAGTAGAAGACCTTGTATTTATCAGAATAGAAAACCGAAAAAAACACCAGCCACCATACAAAGGTCCTTATAAAGTAATTGAAATAGATGAAAGTAATGTTTTATTAGACATAGATGGAACACATAAATCAATACACAAAAATAGAATTAAGCCACATTGTACTATAGAATAGATCGAATGATTCGTCTTAGTAAGTATAAGACTCATCAAAAAAGGGTAAAGGTGTAGTGTATCATAATCTGCACCATCCAATGTAATGTAGTGTAACACATTCGATGTCACCTAGTATAAGCTAATTTAGCCCGCACAAGAAAGTAAGTCATAAACCACTCAATTTGTAAACAAGTGCACATGCATAGATCGATACGCACGTGTTATGTTTTCTGCCGCTACACTCATCGATTAGTATGAGCGATTTACGATTGAAATCGTCTAGACACTTGACCAGACTAATGTGCGAACATGCATCATGTCATGGGTCAAGTGGACACGCCGCTCGATTTATGGATGTGCAGTCTCAATAATGAAATTCGATGATCCATGTTGCTGCATGGGCAAATAGATCATCGAACTGTTTGTATTGTAAAATTACATTAGGCATTTAGTCTTTAAGCAATAAATTAACTTAGTTATTAGTTTGAAAAACTGTATAAAAGAAGAAAGGAAATATAGATCGGGAGGATTTGCTTTCCTGACCTAGACGCGCGTAGATATTACTACGCGACGCTGCGCCATAGTAGCGAAGTCGAAGTCTCTCTCTGCAAACCTCAAACGCGATAAAGTAAATCGTTGCGTTTTAATTATTACACTTAGAAATATCGGCCGAGAGACATGTTCTCCACGCCACTCTATCTGCGGTTTGACCGCTTGGCTAGGTTCGTACACTAGGGATATCGACGGTTCCCTCAATTTAAACAATTCGTATTTTCAGAGAAAGGATACAGGTGAAAGAAGCTGTCCCCAATGAGATTCGATCATTACATGGCGATCCTGCCAGTCCATCATCATCACATGGCAATCCCGCCAGTTTTCGATCATTACACTAGTCTAACTTTTTGAAACTAAGCAAAAACCAGTAAATTCAAAAGATAAGTAGTTTGAAATGTTTTGGTGAATTTAAATACTTAAGTTTTTTTAACTGTACAAGTTAACACCTAATAGGCGCATTTACAAAACACATAATTCAACATTTCCCAACATGCAACCAACATTTTCCAAGATGCAAATATCAAATTCTGTCAACGACTCGTTCGTGTCCGTTTCCAAGAAGCATCAGCAGATTCTTCTACGATCACGTTGTCACACACCTGATGACGAAGTGTCTTCATAACTAATTAAATGATAGCAGTCTAGTTTACATTTTAGGCGTGCATTGTAAGCTAGTTAGATGTAGGATTCATTGAATAAAATTATATATTTTTCGTTCATCTGGCCACGTTTTTATTAACTGGCATCCGAGCAGGGACCACGTAAGATAAAAGTAGTCGGTAATAAAAAGGAAACAGTGAATCATTTACGACAAACGTATGAAAGTTTGTAACGCGCAACAAAAGTGAGCGGTAGCGACTGCCAAACGGAGGTTAAAACAAAAATTAAGTGAATAATAATAATAATAATAAAAGCTTTATTAGAACAAAAGATTTTCAAGGTATTGTAAAGGTACAATAGATACAATTTTTTTTCTTTTAGGGGTCAGACAGTGTCTATACAACTATGATATATTATATTATTTTGTAATGCTAATGTTAAAGACTGTGAAGTATATTACTTTGGGAGAAAGCTTAAAAAATCTAGTGAGTGACTTTAAAAAAAACTAAACTTAAAACTAATAAGATTATTTACATGTGGAGTGTTGATGTCTGAATCTTAGATTAGTGTGATATTGCTAGAGACTAGACACTAAAGACACAATTAACGGGTTGTCGCAATTTCTACATTCTGAAATGAACTTTTTGTATCTCTTGTCTGCAGTAAGTGCGATAGGATAAAGGTTGGCAAGACTGTGAAGGAGCCGAGTGGAATAGTAAAAAGGTTTATTTAATATTATCTTCAAACATTTGTTTTGCAATATTTGTAGCTTTTTTTGTGGCAGGATGCGTATCTATTCCAAATGGGGCAAGCATATAATAGAATTGGCTGCATTATAGCTTTATAAAAAATTAGTTTGTTTGAGATTGAGAGTTTAAACTTTCTGTTAATAAATGGGTAAGTACTGCGAATACTACTAATAATCTTAGATCCCACGGAGTCAGTGTGACATTTAAAAGTCAACTTCTAATCAAGGTGCATACCTAAATATTTAACATCGCTAGTATGTTGTGTGAGAAGATGAGAGGACTGGAAGGTTTTGGCTAAAGTATCAACCTTCTCTGAATCTGTGAAAGCTTTTTTACCATCATTAGTTAGCAAAGAGGGTATACGACGTGATCTGTTTTGTATGGATCTCCTCAGATTCCACAATTTTCGGGAGGATTTTTCTTGAAAGGCTAAGAGAGAGTTTCATTTCTCATTTCGCAAGTTCCAAAAAGAAGTTCGAATTTCACGTTTCAGCTCGTTCGTTAGTTTCGAGAGATGGGGGTCGCGAGTTCGCTGCCACAGGCGTCGGATACTATTCCTATGTTTTATGAGTGCTTTTGTTTGGTAATCTGCGAAAGTAGGGCGCCGAGCACGTCTAAGTGTAGGTGTAGCAATGTCTGGAGCATTTTGAATGTTATCTATAAAGTGTGAAATTAAAGCGTCTACTTGCTCAGAATTCGAGATTCTAGATAAATCAATATCTAGTAAGTTGATTTTATCATTAAAGTGTTTACGGTATAATTGCCATGATGTTTTGTTATATGCAAGATATGTATCCGGAGTGATCGAGACAAGAGTATTGATGTTGAAGATTACTGGTAGATGGTTCGAGGATAAGGCATTATGAACTAAAGGTTGTGAGAGGAGACCAATTCCATTGCTCACTATCAGGTCAAGTGTGGATGGATTGCCTCTGGGAGGGATGCAGGTAGGAGCATCCGGGGTGTGAATATGCAGGTTGGATTGTAGGTTAAAATCGCAGAGAATTTTCCCAGCTTTATTGGCTTTCAGGCAATTCCAATGCGTGTGTCTGGCATTGAAATCACCACATAAGATGTACTTTGAATTTAATGAAGTTAATAATTGAATGTCCTGTTTAAATAGGTGCAGCTTGCTAGAATTCAGCTTCAAACCATTAAAATAAGCTACAATTAAGGTTATATCAACGTTATTTAGCTTTATAGCTAGACTCTCAACTGTTTTTGTTGGGATTGAATTTAATTTGCTGTAGCTAATACCTTTTTTTAGGAGAATGGCAACTCCACCACCAATTGTGTCTTCTCTGTCTATTCTAATAATATTATAATTGGAACAAGTTAATCTATCGCTTACTTTCAGCCATGTCTCAGTAAGGAAGCAAACATCAATTTGTTGACTAATTAAAAAATCGAAAGCTTCGTAGGATTTGTTTCTTATGCTATGAACATTCCACAGAAGACATTTTAAATTTTGACTAATTGTAGACAAATTTGATCGCAAGTTCTGTGAGTACACAGAATTGATCTTCTTTCGAGCTGCAATGCGTAAGCTTTTTAATGAGTTCCTTCGCTAAGCTTATCATTTCTCCAGCTGTGAAGAGCGTTTTGTTGTTCGTCAGATTATTAGTAAAGCTGAGATGATTTGGAGCGGCTGAAGGGCTCCGAAGTATATGGCTATAGGAAGCCAAAGGCAACGTTTCGGTTAAATTGGGTGCCCTGGGACCGCCAAGTGAAGGAAAGTTTTTGTCGGTGTGAACTGGAGCCAAGCCCTTGTGTCCAATATTGGTTTTCACGTGAGGAGTGTGCTTGGAGGCGAGCTTTCTGATTTTTAGGTAGTCAGCTCGTTTCGCACATGCTAAACCGTTCGAGAGGTGGTTGCAGGGCAGTTCGCGCACTTTATTTGGTTAGTATTAGTTGCTGGACAACTGTCTTTAATATGGTTTTCGCCGCAAATCATGCATTTGGGCGGGAGAAAACAATGAGATGATCCATGCCCGTATGATTGGCAATTATATCATTGAGTGGCATGATTAATTCGTTTTCGTTGGTGACTCCAGTGCACAATCGTATTTAATACGGATTTGACTTTTAGCAAATCAGCTAACTTAACTGATCCACGAGCAAAATATAGTATGTACGTTGCATGTTCCTTGTATCGGCGTTTGCCATTTGGGAAAGAAATTTTTTAATATCCAAGCAAATAATATTGCTTTCTTCGGCAAGGTGTTTTTTTAAGTCCGAGCAGTTCATATCGTCAAGTCCAGACAGTACAAATTTCAGCGGCTTTTGGTCGGCACGAGCAGAGGTATAAAAGTGTACTTTCTTTTCGGTAAGATAAGAACGTACCTTTTCATATAATTCTAATGAAGCAAGTAGAAGTTTTTTCCCGACACTGAAATGTTCAATGTTGTATGTGAAAACGTCAATGCTTTTCAGCATGACTATAATTGTATCGCGATCCAATTTCGGGAGAATTAACGGTGGCACTTTTACCTTTTTCGGTTCTACTGATGAAGGCTTTCCTGTTTGAACAGGCCATTCCAAATCATCTCGCAAATCTGCAAGTGGAAGAAACCGGTTGCTGGTTTGTGACATTGCAGAGACAAGGTCCCTAATTAGCACTTCGGTGGGAGAAGACTCCCGTGGTCTTTTGCTAGCAACACGTTCCGACAAGGCTTTTTAATTCTTCTAGCAGAAGTAAAAAGGCACTACACAATATTTTATGAAGAAAAAGAGAAACGAATGCAAATGAATTCATTTTTTACTATCATGAATTCATTATTTGAAATAAAATTCTCACGAACTACATTTTTTATCATACCTTTGTGATTTGATTCATGATGACATTTTATTTGAGTTCTCATGCGCGTGATTAAATTTCGGCTTCTAAAGTAAATTGTTTACAGCAAAGTGTCTAAATTAATAATAGTTTTATTCTTCTAATCCTTCTCTAAATTTTTATCCTTCTGCAATGTCACAAAATGAAAATATTTTAATACGGCCAACAAGGCTAAACTCAAATCCTGAAATTCTGGTTGGCGGTTTGCCTCCAGTTGTGGAAAACCCACCTGCAGGAACTGCACAAGATCACATTGAACAATTGGTTTCCAGGATTCTTGCGAGAGAATGGCCAAGGAACATTAATTCGATCCTGAATCCGCAAGACAACCTGCATCTGGGCATTGATTAGCCCAGAAATACTGACCAAATCAGAAATCTAGCTGGTCTGGACGTAGTGAAAAGTCTATGCAAATTTTCGGGCGAACCAGGAGGAATCATCTCATGAAAGAAGAGTGCCGAAAAATTCCCGCAAAACCCCGCAATACTATAGTATACTCAGCGTAATAAGGAATAAAATCGTTGGGCAAGTAGATACTGCCCTCGAAGCTTACAATACCCTGCTAAATTGGGAACAATTTTCCAAGTGCTTAACGTTGCATTACGTGGATAAAAGAGATTTGGGAACCTTAGAATACCAAATGACATGTTTGGTTCAAGGAAGGAATAGCATTCAAGGGTTGAAGCAGGCCGTGTATCAACATTTATCGTTAATATTGAACAAAATTTGGTGTTAATGAGTGCTGAAGCGAAAAGTGTTTTGGTTCGATAGTACCACGATAAGGCACTTGACACCTTCATAAGAGGTCTCAAGGGCGACCTGTCCAAGCTTTTAAGCATCAAAGAACCAGTCAACTCGCAGGCTCTCTCGCTTTACCTTAAACTTGCAAACGTAAACTACAGTGTGCAATATGCAAGTAATACAAACCCAAAAACACACCAAAGTCAAACACAACCGCTTATCCCTCCCACCCCAACATACCCCCTTTAACGTATCGAGACATGTTCATTATCCTGATCAATTTAACCTACCACAGTATAAACTAACTAGGAGAGGACCAGGTTAAGGAATCACAGATTTGGACGAAATTTGGCACATAAGTAGAAGACGTCAAGGATATTCGATCCTTAAAATATTAGAGCGCAACACTCGTCCTTTTTTGAGAAAAACGTCCTTAAAGTTTTTTGCGTTGCTATTGTATTATTAAGTTTTCACTACTGACAGAAGTGTTCCGGTGTAGTTAGCAAAGGCACTAGCACGCGGTCAAGGGGTCGTGTGTTCGATCCCCAGTTGGGGTATTGATTTTCATTTTGAATTATTGTCGTCGTCGTGTGTTCGATTACCGGGGTGAGTATTGTTTTTTTGAATAATTGTGAATGTAAGTTTTTTATGGTGAATCAGCAATGTTCACTTACAAATACATTTATTTTTCCAAAACAGCAAACTATTCGTTCATTTAGATATGTAAATTATACTGAAAACTCATTGTCATGACAGAAAATTTTGTTGGTTTTTGCACAAAAACTGTTTGGAGTATATAAATTTTATAAATATTGATTACTGTGTTTCGAAAATCAGGTTAAAAATTTACTGTTTATGAAAAAAAACCGAATTTTTTGCACTTTTTTCCAAAAAATTAAAAAACGCCTTCATGAATTTTTTCAAAACTTGACTGAATCACATAAATGTTAATACGCGTCGATTGACACCTTATTGATGAAAATTGCATGTTTGGTTCGGGAGATATAACGCATGACAGAAATGACCTTCAAACGGGCAAAACAGCAAACATCCCCGACCGAAGTTTTCCAAAAACTATTCAGCTCTTAAAATTGCAAAGACGCTTCGATTGACACCTCAACAAAATCGATACGACTTTGTTTACGTGAGTTATGCTCGTAGAAAAAACTGTCCACGAACGCACATACGTACGAACGGACGTACGTACATACACACACGCACACACGCACACACATACATACATACTTCTTTCAAAAAACACTTAAAATATACTCGTAAGACCTCAAAACGTAAAGAAATGTTGAAAATTTCAATTTCGATTTTCGAGGCGATTACAAGAACTTCCCATATACTGGGAAGTTAATAAAATGTAAGGTTTGGGATTTGTAAGGAATTATTTGGTATGCTTCAGTAATGTCACACCGTGATATAAAGGGTTAATAAGAAGGCGTGAATGTCAAAGACTATGATGACAGACTGGCTTCAAGATATGAACAGAAGAGTTGGACTTCAAAAACGTTAAATTTTGATTTTTCTGGACAACGCTAGGTTGCATCTTACACATCTGAATTTGGAAATCATCAAAATAATATTTTTAACTCCTAACACCACATCTGTTTGTCAGCACATGGACCAGGGAATTATTCAGAATTTCAAGTTCTTCTAGCGTGGTTTAATTCTGAAACATGTTCTTTCAAAAATTGATAACATTTCCGCCTCACAACTTTCAAAATCCATTAACATTTTGGAAGCCATCTACTTTATTTTAAACGCATGGCAAAAGGTAACTCCAGAAACGGTACAAAAATGCTTCGCCAAAACAGGGTTTAAAAAATTTGTATTTTAACAAGTTGACCTGATGGAATATGATGCAGAAGATGATCTCAGAGTAACTCTTCTAACATTCGAAAGTGTTTTAGATGCCTAGACTTTACAAAAGAACAACTACACCTAGATATGAAATTGAAGATCTTCGCCGTGCCATACAAGATGTTAGCAGTAAACAGCTTACTTTGGGCAAAGCAGCCATCAAATACTCAGTGCCAAAAACAACAAGTATATCAAAAATTATTTAAAGAACCAAAAAAGGTCCGTACACTGTCTTTAATAAAAACCAGGAAAACCAGTTAGAAGGATACATACTCGATTGCTGTTAGGTTTTTTTTGGCATAACACCAAAGTCACTACGAAAGATTGCTTTTACGTTCGCTGAAGACAATAAATTGAAACATCAATTCAACAAAGAATCTCAGTTAGCAGGCAAAGACTGTTACTATTCTTCATGTCTAGACATCTTTTTATCAGTCTACGTACTCCAGAAGCTACGTCACTTAATCGAATAAATGCTTTTAACGCTACTGAAGTTAAGCTATTTTTTAACCAGCTAGAAGCCCTTCAAACAAAGTACAGTTTTCCTAGTCATCGTATCTTCAATATCGATGAAACAGGTATAAGTACTGTTCAGAAAAATTCCAAAATTTTGGCTCCAAGAGGCTTGAAACAAGTAGCGAAAGCGACAAGTGAAGAACGCGGTGTCACCACAACTGTAGTTTGTGCTGTCAGTGCTAATGGTTTATATGTACCTCCAATGTTTACCTTCGAAAGAAAGAGAATGAGTAAACTGTTACTTAAAGGTTGTAATAGTGATATGATTGCTACGGTTTCTGATTCCGGTTGGATAAACGAGTCCATATTCATTGATTATCTCCAACACTTCATTTATTTTACAAAACCTACCAAAGAAGAACCATTATTGATAATTCTAGATAATCACGAAAGTCACATTAGCCTGGGAGCATACAAAATTTTTCGTGAGCACAATCTGCATGTTATTTCCTTACCACCTCATGTATCTTACAAAATGCAGCCACTGGACTCGACTTTCTTCAGTTCACTGAAAATGGCATACAATCGAGAGTGTGAGCTGTACATGGTTACGAAACCTGGCAAACGAATCACCCAATACGAAGTTGGAGTGCTTTTTACAAATGCTGTCAGTGGATTTAGAGTGGCTGGAATTCATCCTATTGATACAGACAAGTTTAAAGAATGTTTTGAAAACAAGTAATTAGATGAGTCTAACGTCATTGAAGCTGAAGAATCAAGTACTTCCGTTCCTGAAACTGCAGCTGAGCAAAGCTGCAGTGAACTCATTGACAGTGAGAGTCAAAATGCCACATATGTTTCTGAAAATCAAACCGATATGGATGTGACGATTAATACTGCTCCTCCATCCAATCCTGTGCGTCTTGTTGAAATTACCAATGTTCCTGTCATTACTAAAGTAACAACTTCGTAGCGAGGAAATAAAAAGCATTCTCAGATTTTATCCAGCACACCAATAAAATATAAATTAAAGGAAAAACAGAAAAGACAAGTTGAGAGGAAAATTAAAAAAAAAAATTCAAACGAAAAAGACCACTAGAAGTACAAAGACGAAGCTACAAGTTAAAGGTAAAGGCGTCAAAAATTTGAAGAGAGCGTTCGAAGAAAATGAAAATGATTATTACTGTATATTCTGCAGCAAAAAATATGAATCTCCACCTAGAGAAGATTGGATCATGTGCGCCATTTGTAACAACTGGGCACATGATAAATATACAACGGGTCAATCTAGTAAGGGTTACGTCTGTGATTACTGCCAAAAAAAGTAATTGTAGTACTTAAAAACATTTAATTATGTCGTTCATAACTACCCCACATCGTTCCTATTTCACCCGCGGACTGATCTCAATTATCCCACACGGTATCGGGTAAATAAGAAAGACAATGTTTTTTATTTCCATTAATTTTGTAACTTTGTAGTTTCTTTTCAAGAATATGGATTTTTTTTGTAAATGGGTTAGTAACGTTCAAGTTGCAATAAAAGTTGATTATATTTGTGAGTTTCTTTTAAAGTTAAAGTTAGGTGTTCCCAATTACCCAATTTTCCTCTACTTTATCTTTATCAAAAGCCTAGAGCGTGAAATATGTTTAATCCATTAGCTTACATTGCAAAGATAGTGATCTAATAACTAAAGAAATCAAATAAATTAAGCAGCAACCATTAAATATAAACTGGTGCTCACGGATGATAATTGAACTTAATTGGACCTCCGGGCGGCAAAAATTGTAATTTTTTTGATTATAATACACTTCTTGTTCACACGAAGAGAGATACAAAGTTACTAACGACGTATTTCCTCGTTGAAAACGTGTCTCCAAAGCGCTACCCCTATTTATATTACATTTACGGTGAAAATGACACTCATAAACCATTTTTATGATTTTTTTTAAATATAATTGTATAATTTTATCTTGTGCCAAAAATCTTTTTATAGTTTTTATTTTTTCGACTTCCAAAATATTTAAAAATTAGTTTTCAGATCAATTTTAAGGTTTCATATGATCTCTAAAAATAGGCAAAGTAACCATTTTTAGTGGGGGAATCCCCATAACTCATGGGGCCGTGACCACCACGAACTTTTAATGCCATAGTAGTACGAAAACTCGCTCTTTCGATCCCCCTACTTCCACCCTTTCGGGGTTGGGGCCCTAATCTTAACCTTTACCAAAAATTTATTCGACAATTAATCAAGCAAGTCAAAATTGTCTATAATAAAACCGCATCAAAGGCATAATTATATCTAGCATAGTTTAGAAGTGATGTTTAGAAGTCTGTTTGTTTAATGTTTCAGGACTCACGCCATACTATTTGTGTGAAGTCTCCGAAAATTATACTTTACTTATATGATATCATCAACACATTTCTACTATGCTAGATAGAATTAATTTTTTGCTAAAATATTTTTATAGAGAATTTCTTGCTAAACACCAATTATCGAATAACCACTTTTGTACCTGTTATTGTTTTGACATTGTTTGGCAGCAGAAAGTCTGTCGCAGTAATTGATAAACATAATTCTCTCTTTCGATATCATTTTCGCAACAGCTTCAATCTCAGTCGGAAAAAGAAAAATTGGCTTCATTCAAAGTGTGCATGAAATCCCACTTGGGTATGTTTGGCCGCGCCCTCCTCGCCGGATGACGTAACAACAGATCATACCAATGTAGTTTATATAGGTAGTTTCCTTATTTAGTTACGCGCATGTGTCATTCGAGAAACAACTGGCAACGCCCCCAACAAAATGATCTTTAGAAAATGCAATTTTGTTGAGGGCGTTACCAAGTGTTTTGGCCAAATGAGTCTAGTGAGAATCGTGCCTTACAATTTGATATACTAGATCCTGATTGGTGAATCATCTATGTGTTCTAATCTATTCACTAACAATAAATAAGCACACAAGGAAAGTGTGCAAAAGTGGGCCGATCTTAAATCTCGCCAACAAAAGCTACGCCCGGTTTTAAAAATAGACTGATATTAGCAGTTAGTATAATCGTTCCCCGAGAGAAAAGATTCAATTGAATATCCAATAGTTGCATTTAGACGTTACCTTGCATCGTATGGTAATCAAATAACCACAATTTACCACTTTACAAGTATTTGTAAACATATTCCCCAGCAATGTGTCGAAATTTATATTGAGCAGTTAGTTTTTCTCAGGAAGTTTAACAAAAAACACATACAAAATTCTCATCATGACAAAAAGAAAGTCTATCATGTACACCACCCCGACTACTGAGGCCCATAGTGAAGTTTTTAGTAATTCTAGTGAGTAATTTTGGCAAATAATTTTGAAATACATACTTGGAAAAACTAGGTGAATCATTTCCTATGAGTTTTTCTGAAAAATTGTGTATGTGATAAAAATATGAAACATCATCGTTGGTATAATGAGGAATAAAACAAAATGCATCCAAATTAGTGCACTTGAAACAAGTGAAACTTCTTTGGCTATTTAGTGAATAAGTACTTAACTTGAAAGGCGGGTCAAATTGAAGATCAAAATCCATGGAATATAAATATTAATAGTGTACAACTTATCTTTTCAATTTTAATGTATACCATATCGCAAAGCTACAGTTTTAACTCTAACTCAAGTGAAAAATGTGTTCTCGAGTCAATATTTTCTATGAAATGTGGTAAAAACAATCAATCGTAATTACAAATTTTGTTGTTGCAATAGAAGGTTTATTGCTCATACATAGATCAAATGTTTCATAAAAAGAGATCATTAATGGTATGGAAACATCAGATGAAAAATTCAGTTTAAAACCAACACCGGAATTAGTCGTATTTTATTTTCTCTCCTACTAAGTGTAGTTGATAATTTATGTATAAATACACTAGTCATTAAGTGTGATAAATAGATAAAGTCATCACCAACGCCTGGCTAGTTGAAGCAATAGAGAGCAGCGCGAGTTAAATTCTTTTATTTTATTCTTAAGAAAAAAAAACTTTTTATTAATTTTCATTTATTCAATGACTTTTACACTTTCAAATTTTAATGTTTTCGTCACGATATCGGTCTTAAGACTAAATTGTCGTTGCATCATCAAAACCAAACGAAGATGCATTTCGTTAAAATGCAATTTAAGCATTTTCGTGGGAAACAACATTGTCCGCCGTTTCCAGGGTTTCGGATTTAAGTTTAAACTTTTGCTTGAATTGTTCCCATTCTGGGCTCAAGCAATAGGACCAGTAGCGGCTCGTGCCCATTCACTCAGGGTGGGCACGGAGCATTGCGTATCGAAAAATGACGAAAAGCTGCGAAAAGTTATTAGTATCTGTAGCTTCGTCAATTTACCACGAAAAACAATGTGTTTCGTTTATTTTGGAAGCTATGAAACTGTTCAAAACCGAATTTATACTAAAAATTAAATCATTTTGAATAGATTTAGAAACACCACTAAATACCGAAGATGTTTCCAAAAATATTTTAAGATCGCTATCATATTTAGTCATTAAATCTACCTATATAAAAATATAAAATTTTCCCGATTAGACGAAGATTGCGACTCATCATGACCACGAAATGCTTGCTCTTGAGTCGCCAAATAAATCACCATATCAATCAAACGGGTTAATATGGACCGATTTTTATCAACAAGCTTGTTGTGTTTAAAAGAAATTGCGCGGTAAACTGAATCGAATAAAACTGGAATTTTTTCTTTTCCAAATAATTTAGCTTTTAAAGAAGCATACACGTGGCTACCTGAGTTCGCGTGTTTTTGTACTGACTCACTTATGTGCTTTAAGTCACAATATCCAGTAGGATTCCACGGAGTTGTAGATTTATCATTAAATAAAATACAAGGCCAACAGTATAATTCATTTAATGTTTCACTACCAGTGAGCCAATCACATTTCCTAAACCAATCATTAGTAAAACTTCTTTTCTTCCTGCTACGATTATCTCTACTTATTAAATTTTTCATGTCATTTCATTTTTAAGGGGGGAAGTACCTTGAGACACTTTTTAGAATCGATTTTTTTTAATTGTTTTAATCGATAGATATGTGGAAGCTAATATGTGCGGCGTCACTTTGTGGGTACGCGAGTGTGCGGCGGCGGGACGACTTGAGTCTCGAGAGACGCGTGAAGACCAACTGCCGGATTTCTTGGATAGCCAAGTTTCAGCTCTCTCTGCGTCGCCTCTCTCGATGTGCTCCTTGTGTGTGTAGGTCGTAAAACACATGTGAGGCTGTGGCCCCCACAGTACTCCCCTGCTAGTGATATGGTCACGATAAAAATGTGTGCTGGTGTTTTACGTGAAACCCGCTTGATACCGCTGTACAAACCGCACTTGCCTGCCCGAACGTCGTGGTGCCACTTGATGCTGCTGTGATGTCTCCTGTTGCTGAATCTGGTTGGCGGCAGGCTGCTGATCAACGGGTTGCTGCGCTGGTACTGGCTGGTGCTGGTTGTCGGCTGGTCGCTCTGCTGTTTGATGGGCATTGAGTGGCTGAGGAGGGCCGTTTGCACGTTGCACTAAAACTTGCGTGCCTTCGTGCCCGTCTGCTTCCGTGGGGATGAACGCTGGTATAAGACGATCGATTGATATCACCTTATCCTGTCCCTTGATTTTTACGACAAATGTTTTATCGTTCCGGCTCACTACCTCGTATGGACCGTCGTATGGCATTTGGAGGCAGTTTCTCACCGCGTCGTGACGTACATATACGTGTGTGGATGTTTTCAACTCCTTGAAAACAAAAGTCGTTCTCTCTCCGTGGCGTTTTGGTGCGATTGGCCTCAGTTGAGCAAAATGGGAGCGAAGTTGTCGGATGAAAATCGATGGGTTCTCAGTGTGCTTCGACTCAACTAGAAACTCTCCGGGTAATCGTAGAGGTTCACCGTAGACGAGCTCGGCAGAAGTTGCTTTTAAATCTTCTCGCCAAGCGGCTCGTGTGCCGAGAAGGACTGTAGGCAGGATTCGTGTCCATTGTGCGTGCTGATGGCATCGTATTGCTGCCTTGAGGTACCGATGAGAGCACTCCACGAGTCCATTTGCTGGCGGATGGTACGACGTAGTGCGGAGTCGATTAGAACCTGTCAATTCATTGAGAGATTTGAACAGTTTCGACTCGAATTGTCGGCCTTGATCCGTGGTGATTCGCAGGGGTGTTCCAAATCTGCAAATCCAACCCTCGTAAAAGGCTCGCGCGACAGTCTCAGCTGTCATATTTGGAGTGGGAAATGCCTCTGGCCAGCGTGTGTAGCGATCCACGCAGGTGATACAGTAACGATTTCCCTCCGAGCTTGGCATTTCGATAATGTCCATGTGAATATGTTCAAAACGCGCATTTGGTGGTACAAACGTGCCTACCGGCGATCTAACGTGTCGTGTTATTTTAGATCGCTGGCACGGAATGCAGGCTCGTGCCCATCGTCGGCAATCACTCCTTATGGCGGGCCAGACGAATCGTTGCGCAACCAACTTTGCTGTAGCTTTTGCTCCAGGGTGAGCTAGTGAATGGACCGATGTGAAAGCTGCTTTGCGGAAAGGTAGCGTCATGAACGGTCTAGCAGTGGTAGTAGACGTGTCACATACGACTGCTGTGCTCGTACCTGGTATGATGATTTTTTCGAGCTTCAAAGACGATCCTTTCCTCAGGAGCGTAATGAGCTCTTCGTCATTTTCTTGATCTGCCGCTAGAGCGGCGTAATCGAGTTGTGGCTCAACTGACTCGATTCGCGAGAGAGCGTCAGCGACGACGTTGTCTCCTCCGGCCAAATGACGAATGTCTGTGGTAAATTGGCCAATAAAATCAAGATGGCGAGACTGGCGTGGCGAGGCTTTCTCTGGTTTTTGAAAGAAAGCGTAAATGAGAGGTTTATGATCTGTAAAGATCGTAAACTCTCGTGCTTCAAGCATATGTTTAAAATATTTGATGGCACTATACACGGCGAGTAGTTCTCGATCGTAGGTGCTGTACTTCGTCTGTGCGGGGCTCAGTTTCTTCGAAAAAAACCCTAATGGCTCCCACGTGCCATTTGCCTGTTGTTGAAGCGATGCACCCATGGCAAAGTCACTCGCGTCACAAAAGAGCGCGAGGTGAGCTTCAAAACGTGGGTGTGCGAGCAGAGCTGCGTCGGCGATGTCGCTTTTTGCTCCTTTGAAGGCACTTACTGCTTCTGGTGTCCAGTGAAGAGGCGCCTTGCCTTTGATATTACAACGCAACATGTCGTTGAGCGGTGCCTGGGTGTGTGCCGTGTGACGAAGACAAGTGCGATAAAAATTTAGCATCCCGGTGAATTTTCGAAGTTCTTTCGCGGTTTTTGGTTGCGGAAACTCGCGAATAACTTTCACTTTTTCCGGCAAAGGCGATATGCCGTTTTTGTTGACTAAAAAACCGAGAAATGGTACCTCAGGTTCGCCAAACAAACACTTTGCCGGATTTACAACGACTCCGAAATGTTGTAGGCGTTCGAAGAGTTGTTTTAAGTGGCGCTCGTGTTCTTCCTCGTCACGAGATGCGACTAGAATGTCGTCAATGTATGCGTACGCGAAGTCTAATCCGCGGAGTACTTCGTCGATGAAGCGCTGGAATGTCTGCGCGGCATTTCGCAATCCGAAACTCATGTATGGGAACTCGAAAAGGCCAAACGGAGTCGTAATGGCAGTTTTCGGTATATGTTCTGGAGCCACGGGGATTTGATTATAGGCGCGCACCAGGTCGATTTTCGAAAAAAAACTCGTTCCATTCAACGATTGCGCGAAGTCTTGGATGTGCGGCACTGGGTAACGGTCCGGAATCGTTCGGGCGTTTAATGAGCGATAGTCCCCACAGGGGCGCCAATCACCGCCTTTTTTTGATACGAGGTGTAGTGGCGCGGCCCAAGAACTGGACGACGGGCGCGCGGTCCCCAGCTGAACCATATTCTCAAATTGTTTTTTCGCTAATTTGAAACGGTCGGGGGCGAGACGGCGAGGCTTGCTTGCCGCGGGCGGACCTGGTGTGGTCTCTATGAAATGCCGCGTGTTGTGACGCACTTGCGGCGCGCGTCCGTCGGGTCGTGTGATTTCCGGAAATCTCGCGAGTAACTGGTGGTACGGAGAATCACCGGTTATTACTTTGACTGTCGGTATGTCACTTTTCTGCACTATGCCGCGAGAAGTCAGCTGCGTGGTCTTGTCGATGAGCTGCTCGTCTTGAAGGTCGACGAGTAAACCATAGTGAGCGAGAAAGTCGCTGCCGATGATCGGTTTGCTGACGTCAGCTATAACAAAGCGCCATGGAAAAGCGCGGCGTAAACCGAGTTCAAGCCCAAGTGTTGTCGTGCCATACGTTGCTATTATGCTGTTGTTTGCCGCAGTAAGTTGATATGAAGATTTCGGTAGGTGCCCGGGAATTTTGTAGCGCGGGTACACGCAGAGGTCGGCGCCTGTGTCGATCAAGTACGTGGCTCGGGTGGCGCGGTCGGTTATAAACAGGCGGCGTGATTTAGCGACGGGCCCGCTTGCCGCCATTAGCGAGGGCCGTTCCCGTTTCCCGGATGATTACACGGAGATTCGCACTTTCTCGCCTTATCGTCATACACGTTGTGATACCAACAGTACTCAGGGTTGCGAGACCGAGAACGAGAACGGGAATGATGGCCGCCTTGTTGCCCAGCATCCGAACCGTGGCGCGATGAGCTACGACCACGACGCTGTCGCGTCGGGTTGGCGGACTGCGCTCGCATTTGGGCGATTTCTCTCGTAAGTTCGGCGATCTGAGCCGCGAGAGAAGCGTTCGTAACAGCAGCAGGCGGCGTGATGGCGCTCACTGCACTTACCTGTGTATGCGTGCTAGTGGCATCCAGCACGCTGTCAGCTAGTTCAGCGACTTCATTGAGCGGGCGATTTTTCTGAGTGGCGAGGACAACTTGAATCGAGCTCGGGAGCCTACTGCTCCAGATCGTTCGCAAAAAATCATCACTGACTGCGGTGCCACCAAGATCTCGAAGGTGTCGCAAGTACTGTGTTGGCTTGCGATCACCTAGCTCCTCGCCCTCGAGAAATCGGCGCGTGTTGCGCTCCTGCGACGTCCCCAGGCGTTTGTTGATTGCCTCTTTCAGCGCCGTGTAAGGTTTTTCCTCCGGCGAGTTGAGCACAATGTCTTTGATGTCGGTGAGGTACGTCGAATCCAGCGCCGAGATAGTGCATCTCCAGCGTTCCGTTTCGTCGTCTATGCCGGCCATTTTAAAATTATTTTCGACCAGGGCAAACCAAAGCTTAGGTTCGTTCGGCGTGAAGGCTGGTAATCGCATGACGATATTATGCAAGCGATTCATTGGTGCGCTTGCTCCGTTTTCCGGCATTTTGAACTTTGCTTTTTTACAAAAATTGAACTTTGTTTTTGTTTTTGTTTTTACAAAAATTATTTGCAGCACTGTCTTTGCACTCCACTATTTGAAAAGTTTTTAATCACGTCGGGGTCACCAATTTGTGGAAGCTAATATGTGCGGCGTCACTTTGTGGGTACGCGAGTGTGCGGCGGCGGGACGACTTGAGTCTCGAGAGACGCGTGAAGACCAACTGCCGGATTTCTTGGATAGCCAAGTTTCAGCTCTCTCTGCGTCGCCTCTCTCGATGTGCTCCTTGTGTGTGTAGGTCGTAAAACACATGTGAGGCTGTGGCCCCCACAGATACATCGCCTAAGAATATCACGTCAAAGTTTCAAAAGCCAATTCTCAAAATTGTGGAAGATATGCATCCCGGAAATGCCTGCCGCCGAGTTCTTTTTCTCTTGACCGCAAACTTTAAACGGCCTTTTCTCGAGACCATGTTTTCTAAAATTGCGTAAGTGATAATAAAAAAACTAGTGAATCGATTTAATCATCTAGCATTCATTTTAAAGAGCATAAAAAACTGTTCTATATAGACTACAGATTAAAAAAAAATTATTTTGGGACTATTTTTGACTGGAATTACAACGAAATTTTTCGTCAAAATCGTAATTTTCTTTTTTGAGCCTGTTTTGATTGGTTAATTTTCGAATTTCGCAAATATTTTAGTCTATCTACTAAAAAAACCTTTCGAGTAAGAAAATGTTTGGCTTGTTGATTTCAGATGAAAATTGCAGCAAGCATCGCTTACGCAATTTACGACGTCAGCGACGACATGGATCCTTGAAAAATTTGTTAATTTTCAACTTTCACTTTTGTAGAAATGTTTTTTTTTCAACCTCAAGCATCGCCTAAAATAAATATTATACTGATTCAATACGAATTGTCTTCATTTCCCCACAAATCAGTTGCAACAAAGACCTTTTTTCGGCCTCTGAAGGTACTTTCCCCCTTAATTTGTGAATAAAGAATTTTTCATCTAAATTTAACGAACTGAATTTTGGTTTTAATAAAAAGCAAACAATGTCATCGTTATTTTTTACTTTTACCTGAATTTCGCTTTATCCCTGCTCGATTTTCACTTCACTTCACACTTGCTGCCTCGAAAACTGACTGAATGAAAAACTTACTCGTAATAAAAGGAAAATATAAAAAAAGACAATAATCGAATTTTCGCAGAAAATTTCTTAGGAATTTGGAGATCTATTGAAAATAGCTGCCAGTACGCCCACGAACTTATATTTTCAAAATCTTTTTTAACCACTGTTGACGAGTTGTTATAATTTGAAGACAACTACAGGAAATAATGTATGCACTAATTGACTTTTAAACAATAGTACAGCGTACATAAATAAAAATGTATGGGTGGATTTACTTATAGGAAACGAGTAAAAATTTATCATTAATTAAATAGCAAGCAATTTGAAATCGATCACTGCTTCGTGCTGGGATGTGGGGCGACGGCTTCTAAAATATACGCTTGAAACTCTAATGCCTGATCCACACGCTTGGCGTTTGCCGCAAACTCCAAACCACCAAACTCAAACCGACAACCGTCGGATCGGCTAAGCCAAACGCCCCTTTCACACGTTTCGATTTGCGATGGATTGTGGAAGTTTGGCAAGCGTGTGGACCGAGCATAACATTTCCAAATTTTACTTTGTTCGTCGCGCCGGGCTGGGCTAGCCCATAGCTTAAGCGACCGAAATGTCTGGAAATCGATTTTCACATCAGGAAATAAGCTTCAAATGCTGGATGATGTATTTGGCCGCGGCTATCCCGAGCTGGGCCAGCGGCTATGCAGCCCACCCTAGACCTGGACCAACGCGAGCCGTAGCGAGCTACGTGCATAGAATTTGGGCTGTGGGTGAAAAGTCTGCATTGTACTCTAGCGATCGGGCGGGCCCACCTTGATCATTATGGATTATACATATTTGTGTTTGGTGATATCCATTAATACATATGTACATATAGAAGTAATGTTTGTCGAAAATTTTTCGTTTTCATGGCCTTCAATTTGTATGGGGATATTGAAGGTAATCGATTAGATTAAGAATTCTAAATTGAGAATAGGGAGAATATTGAAATAATCATGTTGAATTTACAAGGTGGGCCCAGCCCACCCTGCCCACCCTGACGAGCCGCCACTGAATAGGACACCTTTCGTGTCACGTTGCATGGCTTATTGGCTGGTGCAACGTTTTTGTTTTGGGCTTCGTTGGGCCTTGATGATGTAACTCCTCCCCCGCTAGAGGTGGGATTCTCCTGAATCATGTTAATGATATTTACATTAGATTTTCTATATTTGCAATACAAGAAACATGTATAGATTACAATTATTAATACTATGATAGTTATAAAGAATGCATATGAAAATGTAACATATTTATGATATTTTAATTCCTTTATCTCTTTGATATTGCTTTCTTGGTTATAAATGATTTCATCAAAGGTCAGTTTAGCTTTTACAAAATCAGATTACAAATTTACTTATAAATTTAAAAATTTTATTGCTGTATACTTTATTGTCAATTTGTATTGTACAATTCTGAAAGTGAATAAAATAGCTTCCAGTTGAAATGAGATTTCTATCATCACAAGAACTATTTAATTTTACATCTTTTACATGATTGAGAATAACGATATCTTCGTCTATTTCCAAAATCTCTGATTGAGTGTTTTTTACAAATCTACAGTTTCCTTTATAAATGCAATTATTACTTGTTAAAAGTTCCTTCAATCTTTTTCCATTTTGGTAGGAGTAACTATCGATATTATATTTTACAATATACTCTAAATCTTCCTCAATTTGTTTATTTTCTATGTTTGCGATTAGTACAATTAGCTCCTTGCTGAATTGCAAAGTTTTCGTTGGAATTTTAACAGCCAATACGATTGAATTGTCAATATATTTTGCAACACCTAGTCTTATATTAGAAAGTTTATAAAAATCAATTTTGTAATCCTCTATTTCCTTCTTTGAAAGTATGCTTGGATGTAAGATTCCTAACTTAGCTGAGATTATATTTTCTTGTATTGATTCCAGATGGTTTGCTATCAAATTCAATTTGATTATTTGTGACAAAAATAAGTTCATTATGGAATTCTTTTTTTCAAGTCCACTAATTGAATTAATTTTGTTTAAAAATTTAGAACGATCTATTTCTATTGTATTCTTGATCAAGTTGAAAGTATTATTAAATTTGTCATTGATTTTTATTTGTTGATTTAAATTTTGGATAGCATGTTGATGTTTCAATGATCGTGAGATGATTTTCTATGTCTTGTTTGTCGTCTTCGTCGTTAGTCCCATACAACCATTTCATGACCTTACCGCCTAAATTTATCAGGCCTCTTTCGCTTCTATGGGGAACTAATGTTCTTATTGAATTTCTTATGATTTCTTTTTGGTGAAAAGCTATATCTTTATTTGGATCCATAACTGTTATGTTTGACAAAATTGACTCAACTTCGTTTACCATTTCTAAAATTTTCTCAGGGTAAATGATATGCAATATTGTATCAAATTTGTTCACTATGTTAACTGTATCGGTTTTAATTTGAGCGTATCCTGCTTGTGAGGTGATCTTTTCGATTATCAAAGATTGTTGAGTTGAAGGTAACACCAAAAGCAAAATTATTGTCAGCATTGTAAATATCTGGAAGATTTGCAAAGGAGAGGAAATATTAATGTTTAAACCAAATGTTGAATGTTCTTTGGTTGATAATTTAGAAGAGTAACTTCCCTAACATTATTTCAAGGATCATTTTCTTTCTGAGATATGGGATATTTTTAGATGAAAAATTTATTTTATGGTTTCTAGTTATGTGCTCGGCAAACATACATGTGAAAATTCCGCAATCATTACCTTTCGTTTGGAGTGGAATATCTGCTACATTTTATACAGCGAAATCTGTTATATCTAATGATTCCTTTAATTTGTCTAATGATTCTTTCGATAAATATTGTAACAATGCATTTAAGACTGAGGGATTATGCTGTCCCATTGAATCATAATATCTCAAATTTTATTCTTCAAATCTATGGTTGATAGACTCCAGTGTACTTTGTTAACATGAACGGGAATCAGAATCATTTCATATGAAAATTTGTTCACCTTTCTGGTCCACCTACGCACCGCATTATATCCTAATTCTAAGAGAAATGGAAGGAAAAATGTATTCATACAATAGACACTAGTTTTAGCGTTAGGGTTTATTTTATTATTATTTCGTTCACTCACAAGGTTGAGATAAAAATTGATTATATTATCATTCAACCAGTTTCCGTCATCTAGTGTTTTAATATCTGGCCCTGTTATATTTATTTTAAACTTTGATGTCAGTGTTTTAGTTTGAGGTGCTTTACTTGCCTCTTCGATTATCGATTGCTGTTCATCGGTGAACTCTGTATAATCAGTTTCCACTGGATACGTTCCTGTATCTTGGTTGGCTTCTCCAATAATAGATTTTTCGACGTGATTCTCGAACTCGAAGGGTCTTTTAATATTGCATTCATGTACCTACATTTTTCAAGATGTGTTTTCTGAACTTAGGTTCCTCCTTGTGTCTAACAGATTTATAATTTTTTATGAACCCTTCTGTCCTTTCTTCGACGTAATTTTCTCTTCCAGAGTTTCTTTCCGCCATCATCTTTTCTTTCATTTTCTTGATTCTGTCTTTAATGATTTTATGATCGACCTTGTAGTTCTGAACTTCATTAGGAGTGGCTTTTATCGTTGAATGATAAATATTGTTGTAGAATCTTACTGCTGTTATCATTTGCATCCGAATTGGAAGTCTTTCTTCTAAATTTAAGGCTCTTATCTTCTCTAGGACAGTGCTGTGAAATCTCTCTATATCTCCATTACCCGTACGGCTGTTGGGTTTTGTGAAATGAACTTCAATTTTTTCCTGTTTAAGAAACTCTCTTATGTTGACGGTATTAAACTCGTTATACGCAATAAATTTTCGTACCTTGCCTTTGATAGACAGGAACTGACTTATTTTTTCGATTAAAGTTTGATTGTTTTTATCTTCTAAATACAAACTTACTGCGTGTTTTGAAAATTTATCAACGAAATTTATGAAGGAATGTTTACAGACGATAAAAATGTCAATATGTATTATATCATTTAAACAAAAAGGTGTTTCGGTGTATTGAAATTTCTTCTTGATCGGATTTCTGTTGTATTTCGCTGTAGAACAAATGTCGCAATTATTGATTGTTTTATGGACAGCTGTTTTCAATTTCGGATGATATATCTTGCTTTTGATCCCTTCATAGGTTGCTACTATCCCTGAATGACCTAATTAGTTTTTATGAAAAAGAGATATTTGTTTAAGTAATTCTTCCTCCTTGTCAACATCTGTAGCAAAGTAGCTACATTTGACGAAGTTCAGAGCGTTGTTACCGCGAAATATATTGATTATAACTTGTTGCAGCTTATTATATTCATGGTCGCTCATCTCGGAGTAAATACCAATTTTTCCTTTGATAATATATCTCCTTAGGATATCATTTATATTTCCATCTGCTATGTCTTGTTGATCAACAATTATTCTTCTCTTTTTGAATGATTGTTCGAACTCACTTTGTTTCTTTTCCTTCAGGATTATTTGAGTTTTGAAACGATTTACAACAGTTTCTAAAATAGGTATGTGATCGTTTAGATTTTCTTCTTGAGAATGTACAGTTTGTACTTCCATTGATTCATCCACTGCATTTATTTCATTATCTTCGTTATCCGAATTGCTTTTAAGAATTAGGGTAAGAATATGGTCCAAATACTCAGTTTCTCTTCGGAGGAAGTTGCACTTGTCAACTTGTATTTTTAATCTCGCTTCATTCAATCTCTCAAATACCTTTTTTATGCTGTCTAGATGCTCTTCTGACGACGTACTAAAGATTAGTATATCGTCGAGATAGACAACGCAAATTTTGTTTTTTAAACCCTTCAAGACGGTATTCATCAACCGCTGAAAGGTGGCGGGCGCATTTTTCTGTCCAAATGGTATTCTGATGTACTCATAATGACCAAATGGAGTAGAAAAGGCAGTTTTCTTCCGGTCTTCTGGTTTCACCAGAATTTGGTGAAAACCTTTCGCCAAATCTATAGTGGTGAAATACTGCGCTCGTCCCAACTTGTCGAGGATACCTTCAATATTTGGTATCAGGAATCGATCCTCAGTAGCGTACGCAGGATTTTGATAAGGGGGGGGGGCATATTTTTGAAGCCTTGACTAAGTACGTTTGCTAGTATTTCGGTGTAGATATGAAGATATAATTATGTAACCATACTTAATCATACTATTTCACCGGTCAAAGTTGGAGTCCTCCAAAAATAATTCTGGCAGACTTTAGCCCGATTGCATGTCTGGTTTCATTTACTTGAATCATTCATGATATTTTCATTCAAATTATAAAAATTATGCGCTTGACGTGTGAAAGAATCTACACTGTATTTGTAGACTTCCTTGGAACCGCAAAGTGTATATGCATGTTTGCAAGTACATATATTGAAACGCCTTCAATACCTACAGGCCAGAAAATAAAGCAACTAATGAAGTAAATGCCGTGGGAAAGTGAAACTGTCACTAAGCACAGACAGAGTATTATCGTAATCAGGACTATCTAAGCTTGTTTGCAGCCCATGCAGGGAAGCAACTCTGCGCTCTCAAGCAAATTTGTCGTCATTTCCACGTAACCCATGAGGTAGACTTTTTGTACGCGTTTTTTTAATGAGGTGTCCCCAATAGGCCTAATCCCCAGATTACAAATCATATGACAAAATAAAAACAATCCATTTTTTGAGGGTTCTGATCCAAGATAGAAAGAAACATTCAAAAATATAACTGTTGCTACTAAGATATGGGTGCGAATTAAATAAATTACACTTTTCTGGAATTTTACTTCGAAAACTATCAATCAGGTGACCATATTATAATGCATCCTACCAACTCTTTATCTATATATAAAATTGCTAGGCTTCATACAATGAGTAAAAGATAACGGCACACACAGATCCAATTTGTGCAAATTATGCCCGTATCACCCCTAGGTGAGATCTCTAAAGCACCAGAGGCCGTAAATCAGGCCCAAATGGGTTTTACTGTGAAATAGATGAAAGATCTAATTGCGTAGAGACACTGAATCTCACTCGCCGAGTGTCTTGGCGAATAATTGTTAAAGTGGGTGACTTAGTGGTTAACGCTAGTTCAAGGCTTCTTGTCGACAAATAGTTTTCGGGAATGAGATTTGATGCCGCACTATCATTTCACTCAGCTGTGAATGAGAACCTGAATCAAATCAGGGTAATAATCACGGGTGAGCGTGTTCCTGACCACTTCACATCCTAATGTTCCGTTGGTCAAGTAAATGAAATAACTCTAATATTGCCTGAAGGCCCAATTTTGGCGGTTGCGCCATCGATTATTATTTTTACCAACCTCTTCCCAGGCAATAACGAGGCCTTATATAAATATGCTTGAGATGTATAATTCATAACATTCGAATCTTCGAATTTTCCAAATTTACGCGAGGTGGTCAAAGTTTTAAAATGCCGATAATGATACAAACTTAGTATTCAAAACTCATCTTAAGTTACGGTGAGAAACACTGTAAAATGGGATTTAAATTTTATGTCCAAGCATAAAACAGAGCCCTTCGCCGTATAAAATTATAGTGAAATATCTAAACGACAATTTTTTTTCATTAGCTCATTTAACACTTGTTCTGTAGATGGAGTGCGATCTCTATGAATATTTAGAAGTGCCAATCCATTTAGCCGTTCATTGCTGGTGTAATTTCGCAAGTATGTTTTTAGTCGTCGTAATGTTGGAAATGATCGTTCGTTTGTACACGTAGATACTGGCAGAACAGTCAATATTTCTAGCAATTTCGATATATTCGGCAAAATGTTTGAATTACACATGCTTAACCTATATATGGCCGTTTTTGGGCGGTTTACTATTTCAAGATGCCCTATCTTTCTGTACCACAGAGTCATCTCAGCATTCAATTCTTCTTCAAGGGGGGGGGGTTTGAACCAGTAAACCCCCCCCTTGGGTACGCCACTGTGTTACCTGGTTGAGACACCTATAGTCGATCACAAAATGCCACTTCTGTTTTCCAGAGTTGTCCCTTTTTCTCCATTCTCCTTCGTGAGCTCGTGGGTAGCGATATATTTTTGAATAAATGGGGTTACTTATTGTGGTTACAATTTCGTGTTGTCCCTCGTGGGTGAAAGTTAATTTGTCTCCTTCTTTGTAGAATAAATTTCCGTATTTCTTTAACACATTCAATATTCCTTTTCTTTCTATAGCATTCAGGCCGTCTAGATTCAACATATCGAGATTACCTGAGTTCAAGCTACAAACTTCGCTTATCACAAAAGCATGATCATTGTTTTCAATTTTTTTTTATTGTTACATCGATATACCCTTTTTCGAGGTTAATTTTCGTTTTTAAGAGAAGAAGGAAGTTTTGACCCATTATTGCGTCGTATTTACGCCCGATTAGGTTCATGGCTTTCCAAGAGAGACTCCCCGAAATATTAAATTCATTTGGGAATGGTGTAATAATTTTAGTTTTAACTTCAATAATCCCATTTAGTGTTGTATAGCAAAGAGGTTTAGGAAGTTTTTGCTCCAGATAATTAGTTAAAATTTTAGGATTTATTATGCTGGTTTCTGATCCAGTATCGATTAAACATCTAACTTTTGTATTTTCGATACCCGAACACGGTCGCACAACTGGCCCAGTGCTAAGCCATTGCTGGCTGAGCACCACATTACGCTCGCTGAGTCTCGTTCGCCAGTGCTGGCCCAGTAACATATCAGTGCTGGATGATAACTACGGGCGGACGTTGTATGCCAGTACTGGGCCAAGATCCACAAGCAGCATTGGCCCAGTACAGGCATACAACGAATTTGTTACTCAAATGGCAAAATGAATCGGCGGCGGCAAGAGCCACGGAAATTTGTATGAAAATATCATTCTCACATGATATTCGTCGGCCGGCATGTGAAGAAGACGCCGGGTTCCAAATGATGAGTTAGTGATGTATCGCCTTTGCCACTGAGAATTGAACCCGCGACGTCCATCGCACGAAGCAAGCGCTGTAGCGTCGAAGCCATAGAGACAGTTAAGAATTTACGTGCACACATTCGAAGACATTGGAAAGCAAGCCGTCAGCCGAGCATCGATGAGAGCGTGAGCGGGCCGCCGTCGGCGACTCTCCGTCACTGTGCGACGGGTGAGCGTCGGCTGAGTATTGTAATGTAGCAACTTGCCAGCAATGGGGGAGCGCTACGAAATAGCACTACTAGTTAAGCATTGTAACGTAGCATCATGCCAGCAATGGGGGAGCGCTACGAAATAGCACTGAGCGTTGTAATGTGACGACTTGCCAGCATTTAGGGAGCGCTAGAAAAAGGCACCCTCGTTGAGTGTTCGCTGAGCGTTGTAACGTTACATTTGCATTGCAAATAGTCGTTTATGTTGCTTATTCGAGACACGGAATGTGCCAGTCATCCGTTTAGTGGCGGATATGAATGCTATTTGGAGAAGAAGTCATTTTTATCAATATCTCGAAAAGCACGACTCGCACGAAGATGTTATGTCCAGCAAACATGGTCAATATACAGTTTTATAAAATTGTAGATGATGAGTTAGGATTACTGGTTTTTAAAGCCAAAAAAATAGGAGCTGTAATAAAAATCGTACATACGACACTTCTAGTTCATGTAAAAAGCCATTCGGGTGTAAAATAAATAACAAAATATTTATTATATGCTTATAACAAATTTTTTTTTTATTTCTTTCATTGAGTGTAAGAATCACGTCCCATTGCCGCAGATGGTCCTTCTTTGTTATTCCTGTGTCACGAAGTTCCAGACAAGTCTCGGTCTTTTCGACCACCTTGGCGATCTTTTGCCCCTGAAAGCCAACGGCCAACTTTGCCTGCTAAGTTTTTACAATCTTTTGCCATTGGCGTGTGATTCGCCAGTACATCTAAAAACATAAAGTTGAAATTTTTGAAGCAAAAGCGGAAATTCTATACACCTTAAGGTGTGTAGTGTGATTATGACGTATTAATAGAACAGTTGTATATTCAGTTATGTATTGAAAATTTATAGATAGTAACCATGCATGCAAGCAAATGTTGTAGTGGCACTAAAGTCTCGCTTCCCGACTCCACGAACTTGCCGACCCACCCCAGAATACTCGACCTCGACGTTTTTGGTTATTGTGTGGGTCATCATTTTCCGAATTGCCGTTCGCAGTACATTTTCTCCTACAAGGATCATTCGATACAAAGCCTTCTAATGCGAAAAGTTAGTATTGTAACAGTTGATTGTTATTGTTAAATGTACTTACCAACGCGTCTTTATATTCAGCCATATCGAAAAGTTGCCCATCAAACCTTAAAAAATCGTCCAATGTCTGCAGAGGTAGCAGGCCATTCAAGCCTTGTTCCTTCATATTGGAAAAATTTGTAGCTGAAGTCGAAGGAACTTGATATGAGCTCGTCATGACTGCCATTTTGATTTCGTCGGTCTTCTGGTTTATGTCATATAAAATGCTTCTTTTGGCTGACTCGATAGATTTAATAATGTTCGTTGTCAACCCTTTTATTTGGTCGTCGATATAAGATTCCAAGTGAGCTGGAGGATAAAACTACAAATGTGGAAAACAATGTAGTATTGTTTATTTATCTTGTATTCTCTTGCTTTAAATTTTATAATATTGAAGAATGTAAATACAAATGCTTGCAATAGGACTTACTGACAAGCTCCGAGGATAACGCCTCCCTCGACGACTGTCTCACTGCTGTAGATGTTGTTGCTACCAAAAACAAAATGAAGAAAACAATAATAATAATGTAGATAAGTTTGTAAGGAATAGCATGCTTCCGGTGCTTCGTGGCACCTGGACATTTTAAACTTTTCTTGAGTTACAAAATGCACTAAACAATAAATCTTTTGCTTTCGCTTTATTTCACACGTTTCACAAAAATACTTCGGTACTCACAATAACAGCGTTTAAATTGTAACCGTACACCGAATCAACCAACACTCTTGTTAAGACTTCGAAACTTGGGATGAAACTCATTCGTCCTGCACGACCTCTAGCAAGTCTAGCCTTATCTGCAATTTTCCTGCAAATGTAGATAATGACACTGGCCTTGGGACTCGGATGTTTGAGTGTATTAACGCAACGATGTGATATGTTCATCACAGGTATACTGTGTTGCATTTTCCATGAACTGTGCCTAGAAGTTTTGCAACGGCATGAAAACTCGATGATTCACGGGTTTTCCTATCTTAGCATAGTCCATTAATGCTTCAGGTAAAATAAAATGCGCTCAAATGTGTTTACAATAATTTATTGCATATTGTTTTCCTTAATGTAACAACGAGACAGCATATATTTTATTACGACAATGAAGTATTATACATTTACATTTAATTTCTTTACAAGAGATAATTGTTTTGGTTTTTGAAAATCGTTTTCCGACAGTTAAACCTACATCAGTGGAAGCAGTAGGATAATCAAAAAATGTACGCTCAGTAAGTAGCTTTACACCAAGAACAAATAAATCTTCTTGCATTGTACCACATGTTACATTTGTATTCTGCATTTGCTGCAGTATTTGTTTGACCATAACTATTTTGCCGCTATTCAGCTGTACTATATTATCGGGCAAAGCTGATGTTACTTTATGTCCTTTAATTTTCATTGAAACAATTACATGATAGTTTACATTTTCATAATGATAAACACCACTTCGTGTGTTGAGGACACATGTGTTCATATCGTTTTCCTTGTGTATTTTAGCCGTCTGTCCTAATTTTATTTCATGTAAACGATTGATAATCTGTGTCAACGGTTTGAATGGGGATTTGACCAATTTTTTAAATTTACCAATAAAATTCTCTCCCCAGAATCCCGATAAAACATTCAATGAGCTTTGAAAATTCTCCACATCATCTGCAATGTGCAGCAAATAATGCATGTTTAACACTTGTATTTTCGTTCCATACAACGAAGGTAGTAAATAAAAAAATTTAGTTAACAATGTTCTTGCGTAACTAGTATATTGAAAACAGAGGTCAGTACTATGTAAAATGCGACAAGCAACGAATAAAAGTAAAAAATGCTTATAAATAGTTGGAGGCAAAATATCGTTTAACACAATTGGTCCACAATATAATAAAAAGAAACGGAATTGAGTCGCTTTCCATCGTAAGACATCATTAATATCTAAATGTTGATATGATGATGATGATATGGTGTTTTTTAAGGACAACAATCTACATCGCAAAACATTAATTTGATACCTTCTTAAACGTCCACTACTCGAAGATTTCACCCACTTTTCTAGCAACGACTTCATCACACCCAGAAATAATAAATGCATAGAATCAATCACCATGCACTTCACCGGATCAAATTCTTTTATGTGTACTAGAGGACTTTCAATATTTGCTTTATGATGTTGTGGTTGTTGTTGTTGTTCAAAAGACTCTTTGTTCCGTTTCGCACTATTTATTTGTGGATAGATTCTTTTTTTGTGTCTTCCTTCTCCAACAGTAATGCCTTTAGTATGACATCTCTCACATGCGTAAAATCCTCCAGGTGCTTTGGTACATTTGATGAACGCTCTGGCTTGAGAGTCTGCAATTATCGCGACTATTTTAAATCCAAACGTTCTTCCGTCGATTTGTACGCCTTTATCAACTAACTCGTTAACTTCTTCAACAAAGTCTCTCAAGTACACTGAGACATCTGCTGGCTTGGAGTCACCACAATAAACGCCAACAAGAAATGGCTTCGCTACAACATCCTCATCAAAAATTTTCATATTGATGGGCCATATTTGGATATTGGAGCTGTGATAAATTTGCATCCCATCAATGTGTACAATGACTTTTATTTCCGTTTTCTTATAGTCACTTCCGATTAAATTGCGAAGACCATCTTTAATTGATAAATATATATACTCGCCTTCAGTCTGCTTCAAGCTTAACATCGGATACAACGTGCGACGGTGAGCTGTATGTAATAGAGCCGCTGCTGTTTTTGGTAATGTTAAATGTCCTTCTTCGCGAAGAATCAATAGCAGCTCACTAACCACATTTAACCGCAGTGAGTCAAGGTTTTTCAGAGTCCACTGTAAAATTTTTTCACGGATAATAGCCGTTGCAGTTGTGTGCGCATACGTTTCGGATGAATCACTGGAAATATTTTCTGTGTGATTGTTAACAAACTCGTCACTCGAATCACTTTCAAAAGACATTAATACACCTTGAGAAGTACAGGGTAGATTGCTGACGAAACTCGCCGAAACTTGTTCATCTGCAATATTACTCGTTATAAGGTTTTCATTTTGTCGCTTTAAGAACCGATGTTTTTTGAGTCGATAATAATTACTTGCCATTTTAATATCACTGCAATCAACTACAATCACCAACAATTCAAACAAGTCATTCGGTTTTGACTTAGGATGTCTTCTGTCTATGAGCACAGTATGGCAACTAATATTAAAGACCTTGTAACTAATATCATCGCTTACAATATACATTCCCCTCACATTAGAGATATACCTACACACATTGTAATTGCACCTACTGATTAGTTTTTTATGTTCCTTTATGAGCGTAACCACATAAGATCATATCAGCGTACGTATGTATGAATACTCATACATGTCAGCAAAGATTATCCTCGCGGTTGTACATATGCCCAAATTTGCTTCGTCTGCCAACGTTACTTCGTCCTTTCTCACGCATATTGCGACATCGATGACTGCAACGTGTCGATGTCATTTCGGATCTATCATTTTAACTTTGCTCGTGCGCCGTCACCAGGTTGTTTTCAACCAATAAATACTAACCTGATGGGAAATCCACAAATTTTCATCATATCGTCTCTTCTTACACCAATCTGACGTTGGGTAATTGTTCTTAGCGTTATTTAGTATGAGTAGTATTAGTATTATTAGTAGTTCGTAATATTATCGGCCTCGTGTTAGGGAGACTACCTTGTGTTCGTTTTAAGAACAAAAAATAACGTGAATTTCGTGCCACTTACCTTCGCCTGCAACACATTTCTTCGAAATATCGACGACTACGAAAGGGAATACTGCTCAGCCCACACCCACAAAATGAACGTTTATGCGTTCAATCTATATTAACTATGAGTTCAACAAGAATCGCAAATAATGCAGTGATTTCTGACATGTTTTCTTTGCCATTCAGTTTACATTTCAATATTACTGCAATACTATAAATTCGCGCATTATAACTAAGCAATACTTATTAATATAACGAACTTGCACTGAAGCGTGCCACTTACCTTCGCCTGCAACACATTTCTTCGAAATATCGACGACTACGAAAGGGAATACTGCTCAGCCCACACCCACAAAATGAACGTTTATGCGTTCAATCTATATTAACTATGAGTTCAACAAGAATCGCAAATAATGCAGTGATTTCTGACATGTTTTCTTTGCCATTCAGTTTATATTTCAATATTACTGCAATACTATAAATTCGCGCATTATAACTAAGCAATACTTATTAATATAGCGAACTTGCACTGAAGCTCACTAGGAAACTTCCTCCGAATCGTTTAACATTCTGCTTATATCATAAATTGCTATATTTCAGTAATGGCTTCAAGCATTGGGTCAGTGCCGAACGCCAGTGCTGGCGCAGTGCCAACCCCCAGCACTGGGCCAGCACTCGAATGCACTACTGGGCCAGTAGTCAGCCAGCACTCAGCCAGCACTCAGCCAGTACTGGGCCAGCACTGGCAGCTGACCGTCGGCCGTTCGTTGTACGCCAATGTTTGGCCGACGCTTGGCGTTGTTTCCACTGCCATCAAACCCTGCTCGGGTAGTAAGGGACACTATGGGCAATTTCCCGTTAGAGACTCTGTTGAAAAATTTACTTCGTTTTCCTGAATATCATTAATCTCCATTGGTTCAATCCTACTTGCATTCTGTCTAAATTGACCTGAATTATTTCGACTATAATTGTTATTGAGCTGTTTATTTGTCCCAGAATTATTGCTATTGAGATTAGGATATTGTCCAGAATACTTGTTGGTAAATGGTCTATTCTGCCTAAAAATTGCGTTATGCTTCTGCTGTGATGATTGGGCATTGTGATTTTCGTTCAAATGCCTGTTTAGCATCTGACCATTATAATTGTTTTGTCTAAAAAGATTTGCATTATTATTTTCGGTGCATCTATTTTTGAAAAGGTTCGAGTTTGAAACATTATGAGAAGCAAAGTTTTTCTCATTATTTGAAATCGTTCGCCTGAAATCACGAGGAAAATTGGACCTGTGTTCTAATTTATTCTTTCTATGATTTGGATGAATCACATCATATTCATCGAGTAAACATAGCTCATCAAATGTGTTAAACACATCTATGAGGTTCATTTGTTTGCTAATATTAGCTCTATAACTACCTGTCAACATGTCTTTAACAATGTCCACTAAATTCTTATCATCGTTCTCGGGACTGTAGTTGGTAGGTTTGTCGTCCTCAAATTCGTACAGTTCATTTAGCTCGAAACTAATTTTCTTGACAATACAAAAAAGTTCCCTTAAACTATTTACCCTGATACTGCAGCTCTCGTCCATCAGCTTCTTGTAGGTTTTACGAGGACGAAATTGAATCTTCAGCTCTGACTTCACCTGTTCCCACGTTGGGCTATCACCTAAACGTTGTACACACCTACGTGCGTCACCCTGAATTTTGTCCTTGATCACCATTGCTAGGCCGTAATTTCGCAGCTGTGCATCATCTCCACATAGGTTTGTTGTGCTTTCTAGGGTGTTGATGAATTCCTGTAGATCAAGGGTGTCCAACCTTTTGATCACTGGGAGCTACTTTTATATTTTAAATTTCCTTGGGAACGACTTCTAATAAGATTCTTATAGACAATTTAATTGGTATTTTATATAATTCTTAAAAGTTTAACTGTACATTTTGAAGGCGGAATATCGTTATATGTATAATAATAAGTAGGAGTATGCCGAAGAGTGCTCCGGCTTTAGAAGGTATTTCAAGCTATCTAGTTGTTCAAAAACCACCAAATCTTCCAGAAATCATGACCTTCAAAGCATGCATTTCTATGCATCTATTTTGTGGGGAACATATTTGTTGTTCATCGACTCATATACGCGCATATTAGTGATTTTTTGTAAACCAATCCAAGACAGACAGACGGACAGACACCAAATCGATTTTAATAGGGTATTTCAATTATTTTGAAATACACTAAAAATGATCCAATATTATTATTTATGTCTTTTTAACATTTTATTTAATGTTTTATGAAACAAAAAAAAGTATACAACTTACATTTTTACTTACATTATATTTTTACATCACATTTCTACATTAAATTTTCACATTAAATTTTTACATTGCTTTTTTATATTACATTTTTACATTTCATTTTTACTTACTAAAAAAATTATACAAAAAATTGAAAATAATTCAAAAATATTTAATGAAATATTTGACATTGTTCATTTTTGCCAATCTCCAAATAATTTGGCCGATAATTACTTGATGCAAATCGCATACAATCATCAAGATGATTATCTGTCAAACGTGACCGATATTTAGATTTTATGTAATTCATGTGAGCAAATGAGGATTCACACAAATAAGTACTTCCGAAGCATGATGAAATCCGCAAATATACATCTATCAAGACGAATATATATTTTTGGATTCAATATTTTCCATATATCAGTTTTGAAATTGACCAATGTAACATCGTTTATTAGCTCAATTAATTGTAATCCTACGTCAGAGCTATCCATTGAAAATAAAATGGCTATATTTTTAACAAGATCTTCGATTAAATTTTCATTTATATCCAGTGGGGAGGATATGAAGCTGCAAATTGTGTTCAAATTTTTAAAATCAGCAAATCTGTTTTCGAATTCTTCCGATATTCTCTTCAATACAACAGCATACTCCTCATAATCATACATATCAACATTTTCACCAATCTCATCTTTCAAATGGCTGAAATAAGAGATATCCTTTTTCTTCAGCTTAAAAATCCATAGCTTCAATTTCATTTTGAAAGAATTCACCGATGAAATCATATCTATGATGGTTTTGGATCCCTATTGTAATTCTAAATTAATTTCATTTAACTTCGATGTTAAATCCGTTAAAAACGCCAGTGGTTAAAGCCATTTCTTGTTTTGTAGATAGCTTGACCTGTCATCATTTCTCTCGAGCAGAAAATGTTTTATTTCGGGTAATAATTCTCGAAACCAAGCGAGGACTAGTCCTTTACTTAGCCATCTTATTTCATTATGCAACAGCAAATCAGAGTGATGTTTTTCAAATTCCTCTACTAGTAACCTAAATTTTCTTCTCTGCAACGGTTTGCTTCTGATGGAATTGATAATTTTTATGGCGGTTTCCATCACTTGATCCAAGTTTATGAATTTTGCGCATAATGCTTGTTGGTGAATAATGCAATGATATGATAAAAACTTGAGAAAATTTTCATCTTTCCTGCAGAGTGCAATAAAACCATTTTCACTGCCAACCATGGATGGTGCACCGTCTGTCGTAATAGAAACAAATTTTCGGAGTGGTAATTTTTCTGATGTAGTGAAGTCTTTAAAACTGTTATATATATTTCTCTTTGCATGTTTCTTTAATTGGAATTATCTTTACTTGTTCTTGCTTCGTACTGCAATCGGGAAAAGTCAAACGTGCAAATATATTCAATTGCGCCGTGTCACATACATCAAGCGATTCGTCGAATTAAAGTGAAAAGTGAGTGCAAGCTACGAAGTCATTTTTTAGCTGTAAACGCATATCGTTTGCTAACAACTCAAATCGCCACGGAGTTTCTTGATAATTGCATACTCTGAATTGCCTTCATAATCTCATCTTTGTTCTTCAAATTCTCAAATAATGAATCACCAGCTGCTAAGAACGCTCCTTTAAAAAGTTTCACCATCAGTAAAGGGATTCTTGTACTTCGCCAATATATGTGTCACACCGTGACACAACAGTGACCTCTTTACGTGTGACTCACACGTAAAGAGGTCACTGTTGCGGATGTGGATTTGTCGCAAACTTTTTTAAAAAATGATTGTTGCGAGTGGAGTGTAGTCTTCAATTTTTGTACGTGTTCCGTCCGTATTTTTGAATTTAGAGGATAATCACGATTGTAATGTTCATGCACAGTACTATAATGTCGATTTAGATTTCCTCTTTTTGGTAGAGAAATTATCACATTGCATATTAGGCACAAACACTTATTATTCATTGTGAAAAAAAAATTCCTCTTCCCAATCATTATTAAAATGATACAATTTTGATTTCTTCACAGCATTAATTTTTAATATCAAAATGTTTTTTTAAACAATGATGGATTTATTTGATTTTTGATGAAACGAAAAAATTAAACTTTGTCCACAACAGATTCACAACAGAGACACGGCAGAGATTTTGAGGTGTGAAAAGAGCAAAACCGTGAAACGAAATGATGTTCTTTTCTAAAATCTATCGTTATTTAAAATATTTGAACACGTGTTATGATAAGCAATTTTAGCATGAAATCGTACGGCCAATCAAACAATAGATATGTATCTAGATAAAAATTCTTGGAATGCGGCAAATTCCTTCAAAACAATGGGCACAGCTGCTATACTCCCATCAATACCCAGCATTACTTAAATTTGCTTTGCTATTGTAATATTTGAGTGGTGCTATTATGTTCAAAGAGGTGCATTTTCGAGATGCTTGCAAAAATAGCAATCCTGAGAACCGTTCTTAAACAATATGCGACGGAGGTCTCCTTTATTTTCGCCATTCGTTAATTCCAGCCATTTGGTTCGACTTTCGGGGTCCATTTTACTGTTATATTAGAATTTTATTTTACATTTTCCTTTTACTATTATATTAAAATTGATGATGGTTTTCGGGATTGACTAAATATTGGCTTGCGATCGACCGGTCGATCGCGATCGACCGGTTGGACACCCATGCTGTAGATGGTAGTCTTCTCTACCATAGAACGTCTTCAAATTGTCTAATCTTCTTAGGATCTGAAATGTCCTGGCAGGTTGGGCAAATTGTCTTTGGATCGCTGCAAGCTCCTGATGGTGTTGTTGTTGTTGCTGCTGCTGCATATTTAGCTGAATCTGCTCCAGAGACTGCTTTAACATTTGAATTTCCACTTCCATCTTTGTAGGCGCTACGATATTCCTTTGCGTATCGAATGCTCTATGTCTTCCTCTGTGTTCGCTAGCTTTCATAAAGTTGACAAGTATTCACTTGTATTTTTAAGTTCCACTTCTTTTATCAATATCAATGCACGTTCTTTCTTATCTCTTCAATTTCACTATTTTCTTTCAAATCAATAACTTCACGATTTTAATCACTTGATATTTATTTTTAATAATTTTTTTTTATTATAATGCTGTTCTTCGGAACAACATATCCTTTCCGACTGCGCCAGTTAAATTCTTTTATTTTATTCTTAAGAAAAAAAGAACTTTTTATTAATTTTCATTTATTCAATGATTTTTACACTTTCGAATTTTAATGTTTTCGTCACGATATCGGTCTTAAGACTAAATTGTCGTTGCATCATCAAAACCAAACGAAGATGCATTTCGTTATAATGTAATTTAAGTATTTTCGTGGGAAACAACATTGTCCGCCGTTTCCAGGGTTTCGGATTTAAGTTTAAACTTTTCTTTGAATTGTTCCCATTCTGGGCTCAAGCATTAGGGCACATTTCCTGTCACGTTGCATGGCTTATTGGCTGGTGCAACGTTTTTATTTTGGGCTTCGTTGGGTCTTGATGATGTAGCTCGCGCCTAGCCCGCTATTATATGATTGGGTGTTCAATTCCCATTCATAATATATTTTATTAAAAAAAAACCTGAAGTTTTTAGTTTTATGGTATTTACCAACAACAACAACAATACAAAAAATACACATTTTTCCAGAAATCAGCTAGCTTGTTCATTCATAATAGTGAATTATACTAACAACTCAATTTTGAACGGTTGGATAACACAGTCATACAAAAAATAAAAGTGCCGTATGGTTTTATTGGACTATATGTTTTCAGTTGTATTTTTGCCTCCTGATCACGAATCTGTTATCAGAATTGGGCTTTTACTTCACAATTGTTTCTTAACCTGAAAAAACAGGTAAAACTAGCAAAAATCAACGAAAATGTACGAAGAAAAGAAAAGAAAATTCATGTTCTTACATGTAATAGAACTGCATACAAATCCTCCAGAATAATTGAAGTAGCAAGTCATGTATTTTTTCTAACCTCAAAAAAGTGGTCGAAAATTGACCTTTTCAAAAAATTAACAGAATTTTTAAAAAATAATACAGAGAGGTTTTTAAGGTCCCAGATTACGATCTGAAGTCTGATTTGCAAAATTAAAAATGGTGGATTCAATATGGCAGACAAGAGTACAATATGACATGAAATTTGCCAAAAAACAAAATATTTAAGCCAAATTTGATGTAGGGCTTTCTTTGAGTTGCTGATTTGAAATTTGAAATCAGATTTGCTGAGAGGTAAATGTTAGATGCAATATGCCTGATAGGAATCAAATGTGGAATATAAAATTTACATAAAACAACATGTTGTCGTCAAATATAATGAAGGAGAATTTTTTCAGTAATTGTAATGGGTCCATATAAATCATATAATCTACGGGAGCGTCCTTTGATTACGTAAGGCTTTTGGTGGATGAGGATGGATTGGTTTCATTGAATATTGACGGCGATCAGGTGGCTGGGTGTAGTTGGAAGGGGTAGGCTAAAAAACCGTTCCTACGTTATTTGTTATTTTCATATCGTTGCTTGAAAGACAAAAAGCGCTAGCAAAAATGAATGCAGTTTTTGTTGAAGAAATTTTCTCGCATGGTGGCTATTTTGAATAGTTATGTTCAAAATTGGCATGACTTCGGCATAATCACTGAATTTGTATTTTACGTGAGACTTATAATTATTTCTTATTTTCAGTAGGCCAGTAGTAATCGATTTAATTGCATGTAAAAAGCAAAATGTATTACAAATGATGATGGGGGAAGTAATTGAAATCTTACGAGCACTAAAGAACAAAACTACTAACAACTACAATTTTTTATTTGATGAAAGCTTTTTAAAGCATATGATCTTGCATATTATTGACATGGAAGCGTTGATTACCACAAATGCAAATTTGATTGAAATTTTTTTTCCTCAAAATTTAAGCAGTTTTTTTAAATTAAAACACGGTACTTTGAAAACTATTCAAATACTGCTCAAATTATGCAAATATTATGCTGGTTTCTCTACGGAAACTGATAAAAATTTGTAAATTTTATAAACATTTATTACTGTGTTGTGTAAACCAGATTGAAAATTTAATTTTTACGAAAAAAACATTTTTTTATCAAATTAAAAAGCGGCTTGAAAGATTTTTTTTAATAAATTTAAAAACATTACCAAAATGTAAATATGCGTCCATTGACACCTTAATGATGTGAATATTATATTTGGTTCGTGATATATAGTGAATGACTTAAATGATCTTGAAGGTCATGATGACTTTTAATGATTGTTTTTATTTTTAATTTAATTTTTTTCTTTAATTCTGACGAAAAAATTCTGGTTTCTACAACATTTATTTAGAAATTATAAATTTTATAAAGACCGCTTACCTAGTGGCGCAAATCAGTTTGAAAATTTATTGTTTATGAAAAAACCTATTTTTTTGTTTTTTTTTGTTAAATTAAAAAACGACTTCAGCGATTTTGTTAAAAATATGATAGAATCACAGAAATACTAATATAGCGCAAGTTATGTATCCATCAGCATTAGCTTCTTCTGGCATAGATACTATTTTAGCTGACGCAACAAAGTATCTTGAAGAAAACTCCAGACAAGACCAAAAGGGTGAATCCGACACCTGCACAAGTGCAGACACTAGGTCAGCACTCTACTTGTGTAATCGCTTAGATCCCAATAAAAGTTTGTCAAGATTAAATAGCGTTTTTGAATTTTGATTCCCATCGGGAATCGGATTCCTTTTTTATTTTTCGCCCCCGCTCGAGGCACACCCATAACTGGCGCAGTCGGTAAACCAGGTTAGAAAATCGCGAAGATACTAACCAATAAAAAAAAGTGTTCAAACTTAAAATTGTGCTAATAAAGTGTTCAAAAACCGTGATCTGCGAACGGAAATTGTGCTAAATAATATAGTCCTTCCCGATACCAGAAAGTTCCTGTCGCCGAACTGGAGGCAGTTGAACGGAGTATTGAAGGGAGTTTAACAAAATAATAATCAAAATAATAATAAAAGTGAAAGAGAATGAGCAGAAGGGCGACATAAAGGAAAACCAATTGCGACAAAGATAGAAGTTTTTACTTACATCTAGAAATGGAAGCAGAGCTTGAGAGGCTACAACAGCAAGTATGTGAACGAGACGAACAGATCGAACAGTTAGCAAGAGCGTTCGAGCAACTGAGGGAAGAACATCAAGTCCAACGACCACAAGGACATAGAATCCAGCAAGAAGCAAGAATGTCAACGGACAGAGTGCTCAAAGAATTGCGACACACTAGCACATTCACCGGCAAAGGAGATGTGTCAATTAACTCTTTTGTAACTAGCACGGAGTACTATCTGAATAGTATAGACGATCCGAAAAACTGCAAGGAGATGCGAAACAGGCCGTCATCGATGGACAAGACACGGGAAATTGGGAAGCCATAAAGGAGAAACTGAAGTTACGCTACAGACCAGACATCGAGCCGTACGAAATCTACAGACAAATAAATAATTTGAGAGCGAATACAGTAAGTGATTTAGCTTTAGAATTGTTTAAATTAAAAGTAAAGGGAAACGAATTGAAATTTTATTTTAAAAATGATAATTGTATCGACCTAACGAATCGATAATCTGTTCTGGTGAATACAATGAAAGAAATGACACAAGGTGTCTTGTTAGAAAAAATTTATGACGAAAAGAATTTGGAAAAAATATTAGATAGCATGCAAAAAAGGAAATGAATATAAAAAACTAGATAAAGATCGTCAAGAAGTGAAAATTTTCCCAAGAAATATTAATTCCAATAATAGTAGAAGTTATGATAACTATCAGGGGTCAAGACGTTTTTACCAACGACAGACGCAACAAATGAGCGACAATAACGCAGATAACATAACGCAAAACAGACGACAAAATTTTAATTCAAACTATTTGCATAACAATTCGGGAAATTTTGGGAGACAAGGTAATCAAAATGTGTAAATGACTGCACAAACTATAATTCAGGGCAATACAGGAAACACAATACGGATAACCAAAGGAACAACAATAGTTCTACCCAATATAGAAGAGTAAATGGCACGTTGGATCAAAAGAGATATAATTCCAGGCAGTATAGACAACAGGCAATAGAGCCTATGGAAATAGATAATATCCAAAACCAGCCTATGACGTCAGGAAGGAGCCATTGGCAACAGCAAAATAGGATAAACCAATATCGCGAAAGAAGCAACAATACCCAAAGAATTTTTTTTTATAAATTAGCCTCGGAACAATTGCCAAAAATCGAAATAAATATAAATAACGCTAAGTTTATTGCCTTATTAGATACAGGATCTTCATTTAGTATCATAGATGATAGTATAGAAGGGTTCATTAAAAGAAATATTAAGCCACTTCATTTCACCACAATAAATAGTAGGGATGTAATGAAATACGAGGTACATACTCCCTCTGCAGATGAATTTAAATCACATCCAGGATCTATGGTTAGGTGGAAAGCCAAAAAACTTTATAATCGAAAATACCAATTTATAATAGGAATTGACTTATTAAAAAATTTAGCTGCCAAAATAAATTAAGAAGATAGAACGGTTACAATGAATAATAATGTTGTCAAGTTTTCAGAAGATCTTTACCCTTATAACTCGAACGAAATATGTGCCCTTCAAATAGTTGGAAACGACTATTTAAAACATTTAAACTTAAAACATTTAAAGGAAAAAGAACACAGGGAAATTTTAAAAGTTATACACGATTTTGAACACATATTTTTCAAGGAAGGTGATATACTCACCAGTGCGAATAGCATACAGCACGAGATTAGAGCTACAACGGATAGGCAAATTAACTTCAAACTCTACCGATATCCTCCTGTTCACGAAAAAGAGATCAGAAAACAACTAGCAGAAATGTAAAAACAAGCAATTATCCAGAAAAGCAATTCGAGATATTCCAGTCCGCTAGTAGTGGTTCCTAAGAAAAGCGAAAGCGGAAATGAACAACAATACCGTTTATGCGTGGATTACCGAGCTTCAAACGCAGTGACTATCGATGATCAATATCCACTACCAAATATTGAGGCTGCCTTCGACAAATTAGGAAGAGCACAGTTTTTCTCTACTCTCGACTTAGCGAAAGGATACCATCAAATATTAATACGAAAAAAAGACAGAGAAAAAACAGCCTTTGTGACTCCTCAAGGTCTGTATGAGTTTGTAAGGATGCCATTCGGGTTAAAAAATGCCCCAAGAACATTCCAAAGACTCATCAACCAAATTTTGAGAAAATACATTAACGTTAATTGCATTGTTTATCTGGACGACATCTTGATATTCAGTACGTCATTAGCAGAACATGTGCAAGCCATTCGATCGGTCTTCAAGGTACTAGCACAACATGGATTGAAGGTGCAAATAAATAAATGCAAATTTATGCAAAAGGAGACCGCATTTCTTGGACATATCGTCACAAAAGACGGACTGAAACCAAATCCAGAAAAAGTTAGTGCCATAGAAAAGGTACCACTGCCGAAAACGGAAAAAACAATTAAAAAGTTTTTTTGGTCTCAGCGGCTACTATAGAAAATTTATACGCGATAACGCGAAAGTTGCGCAACCAATGAAGAAATATTTGCAAAAGAATACTAGAATTAACCCTCACGATCCTAATTACATAGAGGCCTTCGAAAAGCCTAAAACCCTCATTTGTTCACAACCAATATTAAGATTCCCCGATTTTAACAAAACGTTTCACCTTACTACGGATGCATCCAATTATGCAATAGGTTCCATCTTGTCTCAAGATGGACATACTATCTGCTTCGCATCAAGAACGCTGAGTTCCCACGAAAGGAATTACGCAGCGACTGATAAAGAATTCCTTGCCATCATGTGGTCTGTGAATTATTTAAGACCATATCTGGGAAGAAATTCAAAATTTATACGGACCATCAACCCATAAAATATTTGTATGCTAAGTATAGGGGCAAAGATTTGTCACCACGTCACCAAAGATGGTTCTTGAAACTAGGAGAGTACCAGTTCGAAATCGAATATTTAAAAGATCGCGAGAGTAAAGTTGCAGATTTTTTGAGTAGGATTAAAAAAACGGAAGAGACGAAATCAACCAAAGCTACCAGTACTGCGAATACGTATTCAGATTTAGGAATGTTGTTCAATGTTGAAGATGACGAGGTAACTATGGCCACGATTCACTCTGCTAACGAGGAACTCTTGGAGCATATCCCGATCAAAGAGGAGATTGTTACTAAATACCGGACACAGCTCATTCTCACCAATAATAAACTAACGGAAATTGAGATTATCCATAAGAAAAGAATAATTTACATAGCGGAGTATGATTTTCAAAATTTAAATGATATATTGCGAAGGTACATTAAAAAATGTATTACGAATTTTCTAACTGTTGTTTTTCTACTTCAAAAAATCAGAATTAAAAAAATTTGAAAGCATTTTAAGGTTTTTATCTCCTTTTTGATATGTAAAACATTACAAACGACAAAAACGTTCTCAGTTTTACTATTCATCAAATAATATCAAGAAAATAAGTAATTAAAAAAAAATTTAAAATTTTAAGTACATTTTCAATATAATTTGTTGAAATCATTTTAAAATTTACCAAAAGTAATTTTATTATTCGGAACAAAAACAGTCAGATAACAAATATAATATCGTGCAGGAAAAACTCAGACAAATGTTTTCAAATAACAAGCAAATAAAATTCATTAGATGCTCCTTCCGACCACAGGATACAAAAACTGAAACAGAGGCTATAAAACAGATTTCATTATACCACGTTAAGGAAAGTATGCATTTGGGCATCCAAGAGACTTTCATTGCCATTAGAAATAAAATTTATTTTCCAAAACTGGTAGAAATCCAGATAGTAATCAATAATTGCGAAGTTTGCTAAGAAACCAAGTACGATCGCAACCCAATCAAGCCTCAATACCGATATTCTGAAACACCAACGGATCTAAATCAAATAATACATATAGATATATATTTCATTATGAAATATGCCTTCATGACAATCATTGATAAATTTTCAAAATTCGCATTTGCATATTATCTTCCGGACAGAAGCCATCCAACCATAATACAAAAATTAGAGGAACATTTCATAAAGACAGATAAGCCATCCAAAATTGTCGCAGGGAACGAAGTCAACGCATTACAAATAAAAGATTTTCTACGGTCGAAAGAAGTTACTTTACATATAACAAAGCCAAACAGTCATACAGGGTTAGCAGATATTGAAATAGAATAGCCGAAAAATATAGAATATTAACATTAAACAAAACAAAATTTTCCCCGAAAAGAGCCATACAGCAAGCAATAGGAATATATAACGAAAGATTTCATTCAACGGTCAAATGCACTCCAAAGGCCATACAAACCCATGTGGTAGATTTTGATAAAGTCAGACGGAATCTAAAAGAAGTCAAAGAGAAAAACTTGATAAAACAGAACGCCAAAAGGGAAGATCACAATGAAACACGAACAACGGGATTCATTAAAAACTACAAAGCAGTGAGGCATAAAGAGAAACCAAAATTTAGAAAATATAAAATAAATAACATTCATCTCGTGAATATCAAACGAAAATCGAAATTTGCCGATCAGGATGAACATTTTATACCTTTTACAGAGAAGAAGGAATCACTGTTAAGAGAAGCTATAAGAAAAGGTCCTCCAGATGAAATTTTAATTTCAAAATTTAATTTGGATATAACGAGAAAAGACATTGCTTCGCTAATCGGAAGTAGTTGGCTTAATGACAACGTCATTAACTTTTATATGAATTTAATAATTCAATGAAGTAAACTGCAAACAGATTCATCTATTCATGCTATGAATACTTTCTTCGTTCAACAACTTATACGGAATGGATATAATGGAGTCAAAAAATGGACCCGGACGACAAACATATTTTCTTTCAATAAAATTCTGATCTCCGTTATCATACATAACGCACATTGGTGTTTAGCGGTTATCAATCTGGAAAATAAAAGAATTGAATTCTACGATTCGAGGGGAACACCAAATAAAAAGTTATTAGAGGTATTACGGAAACATCTGGAAGAATAATCAATTGACAAACGTAACGATTCGTTTGATACATCAGATTTCATTATAGAAAACATGAACGATATACCACAGCAAAAGAACAACAATGATTGCGGAGTTCACATGCATGTTTGCGGAGTGCATCGCAAGAAATAGCGAAATTACATTTTCACAAAGAAATATGGAATATTTTCGACAGAGAATGATACTAGAGATTATTCAAGGGGAATTGTTTTTTGAATAATATAGGAATAATTAGAAATAAACTAGTTAGTATAAGAAGAAGAACGAGAGCCTCATTATTACTCTTTCCTCTATAAATAGAATGTTTTTTAACCAGCACTCTATAAACATTTACAGATTTTCACAGTTGGATTATCACTCTTGTTAATGTCGACAACAGTTACGGGACAACTAAACGTATACGAAATACAAGAACAAACAGGATTTTCAGAAATGTATCTGAATCAAATAGACATCGTCAGTAAAACATACCTTATAGTTCACATCGTTGACATAGAAGAAATTTTGAATTCGATCAACAATTTTTCGAAGAATATAGATAGTTTAGACGGACAACATAAAAATTTGTTACAAAGGGAACTGATACATTTGACGTACAAAGTAAGGAAAATGACGAGACCACAAAGACGAGCAAGACGAGGCCTAAATAAACACACATAAATGGTTATTTGGGACAATGGACGACCAAGACCGACAAGACATTGACAATCACCTAAGAACAGTAGACACTAACATTCACAACACAATTACGACCTTGAACCAGCAAGTTATCATTAACAATCATTTCAATGAGACATTTAAACAGCTTAAAGCAATTGTAGAAAAGGATAGAGCCCTTATCATGAGCAATATGAATAACATTGATAGCATAGTAATCAACAAAAGTCTATATTACGATCAATTCTTTAAAATCCAACTCTTAAAAAGCAAAATCGAACATATCCAAGACAACATAGTCTCAGCAAAATATGGTATTATACATCCTAATATTTTAACAGACGATGGAATCCAGGCATATAATCTAGATTTAACTAAATTGGAAGATGTAAAGTTAGGAATGTTAGAATATAAAAAAGATTTACTGATCTTTGCCATTAAAGTACCTGAAGCATTTGTCACAGCCAAACTTAAGCTTTTAATACCAATACCAAACAAAAATTATAAAGAGATTGATTCACCAACTGACATTGTCTTTGAATACGAGAAACAAATGTATAAATATGAAAAAACGAAATATTTGAATGAATTATCACTAAGTTAAAATTGTATACACCGTACAATTTGTAAATTAAAAACGAATAATAACACAGAAGTATTTGAAATAGACCCAGAAACAATTATTTTCAAAAATGCTGAAAATCTAAAAATAAATCAAAATTGCGACGAAAGAAAGCTGAAGTTGGGTCAAAATTCACTTATTCGTTCCAATAACTTCACTATTCAAGCATTTAATAAATATTATACAAATATTAAACAAAGATTTCAGGAAAGATTCTTTTATCCTTCGGATGAGAAATTTGAAAATTTTACTAATAAAATAACTTTTGACGAACTTGTTTTTGACAATGAAAATAACATTAAGGAAATCAAAGAACTAAAATATCATAAAAGTGTATCATATGGATTTAACATGGTACTGATTGTTATACTTACCCTTTTTATTATACGACTTGTAATATATTTCAGAAAACAAAATGTTAAAATTGAGATTGGCAACAGGATTCAGGAGAATTCATCTTGTAAGGGGGGAGAAGTTATGTATCCATCAGCAGTAGCTTCTTCTGGCATAGATACTATTTTAGCTGACGCAACAAAGTATCTTAAAGAAAACTCCAGACAAGACCAAAAGGGTGAATCTGACACCTGCACAAGTGCAGACACTAGGCCAGCACTTTATGTTAATAAAATGATTGACACATGATCTTATCGCCCCAGTTGCCGACGCATCGCTCACGCCGTCTACTTGTGTAATCGCTTAAATCCCAATAAAAGTTTGTCGAGATTAAATAGCGTTTTTTAATTTTGATTCCCATTGGCTACGTCTTAGCCGATTCCTTTTTTATGTTTTCGCACCCGCTCGAGGCACACCCATAACTCGCATGACATAAATGACCTTCAAAGAGTCAAAACAGCTAACCCTCTCGACAGAAGTGTCTAATCTAACTAATCAGCTCTTAAAATTGGAAAGACGCTTCGATTAACGCTTCAACAAAGTCGATACAACTGTGTTTATTCTCCACGAACGTAAGTACACACACACATATCTTTCTAAAAACCCTTTAAATATACTCTAAAGACCTCAAAGCCTAAAGATATGTTGAAAATTTCAATTTCGAATTTCGAGGCGATTACAAGAACTTCCCATATACTGGGAAGTTAAAAACTTCTCATCCCCCCTCTACATATAAAATTTTGCCTTATGAAGCAATTTAATAAAGCTTTGAATAGGGAAAGCCAATAGGTCCTACCAGAATTGACGTCCGAACAAGTCGAGCGAGTCAAGTTGACTTGCGGTCGGCTAAGTAGCAATCAAAATATGGTGAAATCAAACATAAGTTCAACTATAATAACGTATAAAGTGTCTTTGATATGACGGGTGTCTTGGATATGAAATGAGTTGCCATCGGTGACAGCTGCCTCTGCAATTCAAAAAAAATAATTCGAAAAGCGGATTGTCCCGCATCTGTAGAAAACTAGCTCGATAATATTTCGATCGTGACAGATTTTTCGGACACAGCACGAATTTTGTCTTCAATTGACTTCACTCACTTAATTCATTAATCCACCGAATCTATAAAGTTTCCGAAGTAACAATTCACAGCCCTCCATATTTAAAACTCACTCCCTTCGAGTGAACACTTACCTCGCTTCCAGCACGTCAGCTAAAGTTCCTCGGGTCCGGACCCGAGAAACTCAAGCTTAACGAAGATATCAGCTTCGATGTAAGCTCTAACGAACCGTTCCACACTCTGACGGAACATATGTCGAACTTAGCATAGCTGTCAGTGACAGAGTGCGTACCATCCAAGGCTGACTTCAGGGCTAATACGCCAATTGTGGTCAGACCTAATGTTGCAAGTATTTGCATACAAAATTTCCAAGTTACTCAGATGCTGAAATTAAAGCAAGAGTGTTTGACGGCCCACAAATTAGAAAGCTATTCCAAGATTCAATGTTCATTACTATAGTGAAAACCCTTGAAAAACCTGCTTGGCTTATTTTTTTTATGGCAAAAAAATTCTGGGAAATAAAAACAAATCCCACTACAAAAAATACAACGAAGAGCGTTTCTGAAATGGTAAAGATCTTCAAAAACTGTTTAATGGACTTGAAGTTGCATTGTGTACATTTCCACATTGACAAATTTACAGATAACCTAGGCGATTATAGTGAGGAACACGTTTGCCCTGTGCTTCCATCAAGATATAAAAGTGATGAAAAACCATTACCAGGGACGATGGGATGCCAACCTGATCGGAGAATATTGCTGGTCACTTCAGAGGGAGATGACAAAAAATCGTAGAAAAGGAAAAAAATAGGCAGGAAACATATGAAAGAGAACACCGTACAGCCGGAAAAATAAGGATAGGAGTTCTCTAGTATCTTTTAGAATATTAAGATGATCTTTAAATTAACTTTTACATCTCGTTGAATTGACGGAATTGCGACAATACATGGATTTTTGGGTGAATTAAGAAGAAGGATGGATACTTATTAAATTTACAGATAAAGACCTTTCATTTGAGTTTTGTAGATAAAACCCACATTGAAAAAACTCATTTAATTGTACTATAAAAAAGTGAAATCAAGTAGTTTTAGCCTTTAATTTGAATCGGCCATATTGAAAGAATGATTTTCGCAGACAAACTTCAAACGATAAGCTCAAAAACTAATGTTTGAGCACTTGCAGATTTAATGGGGATTAAAACAAATCTAGCCTAGATCATATAACGGCGAAAAATATCAAGTCACGTGACCTTGGCCACCATACTGGATCCGCCATTTTGAATTTTGTTAATCAGACTTCAGATTCGTGATCAAAAAACCCCTCAGTATTGGTTTTGTCAAAATTCTATCGATTGTTTTTGAAAAGTTCAAACTTCATTTTTAACTTCCCAGTATATGGGAACTTCTTGTAATCGCCTCGAAAATCGAAATTGAAATTTTCAACATATCTTTACATTTGAGGTCTTAAGAGTATATTTTAAGTCTTTTTAGAAAGAAGTATGTATGCGTGTGTGTGTATGTACGTACGTATGTGCGTTCCTGAACAAATATTTCTAAGAAAAAAAGAAAGAAGAAGAAAAAAGTGCAAAAAATTAGGTTTTTTTATAAACAATAAATTTTTAACCTGATTTACAAAACACAGTAATCAATGTTTATAAAATTTATATACTCCAAACAGTTTTTCTAAAAAAAACCAGCAAAAGGTTTCCTCGTGACCACAATAAAAATGAAATACAAATAAAAATCAATAAAATTCATCATGATTTTCAAGGTCATTTCTGTCATTCACTATATCTCACGAACCAGATATAATATTTGCATCATTAAGGTGTGTGTCGACGTGTATTAACATTTTTGTTGCATTTTCAACTTTACGATAAAATCGTTGGAGCCGTTTTTTCATTTAATAAAAAAAAAAATTGCAAAAAATTAGGGTTTTTTCATAAAAAAGAAATTTTTAACCTGATTTGCACAATACAGTAATAAATATTTATAAAATTTATAAATCTTCATCAGTTTTTGAAAAGAAACCAGCAAACCCTTTTTCTACGCTGACGAAAAATTTTATTTGAAAATACAAACTCATTCAAAGTTACCATGTAAAAAGTGTTCATATGAATAATATTACGCGACTACTCTTATTCTAAAGAAATTGTTGTTAAGTCAATCAAAGTTTATTAATATTTGCATAGTTGATATAGATTTTGAATAGTTTTTACAGTACCGTGTTTAAATTTTAATATAAAAGCTGCTTGAATTTTGAAAACCAAAAGAAACTAATCAAATTTGCATTTGTGGTAATGTAAGCTTTGATTGGTAAATTGTTTTGTAGTCAATATTTTGCAAGATCGAACGCTTTAAAAATCTTTCATTAAATAAAAAATTGTAATTTTTAATAGTTTTGGCCTTTAGTGTTCGTATGATTTTAATTACTTCATCACTAATCGTAAGGCTATTTAGTTTTTGCATGCAATTAAACCGATTATTGACTTCACACGCAAGGTATATAAACTACCCTGGTATGATCTGTTGTTACGTCATCCGACGCGGTGGGCGTGGCCAAATATACTCAAGTGGAATTTCATTCTCACGTTGAATGAAGCCAATTTTTCCTTTTCCGACTGGGAATGGAGTTTTTGCGAAGATGACATCGTTAGAGAATCGAACAAAAATGTTTTGTAACAGTTACAATTCTAATATTATTGTTAAAAATTGATTCAAATGTCTTGAGAACTAACTAGATATGCACAGTCGATTTAAAAAATTTCGCATCTTCAACTTTGTGGTATGTGATTGGAGGACCAGCTCTAGCATGTAACATTAACTATTGCTTTTATGTCTAGTGTGAAATACATATTATGAGGTGAACAGGGATGCCCAAATATTTTCCAATCTATTTTCTAAACATGTTGGCAGCACTACTGGGCGTGTCTGTGCGATATTATGTCACGCGACGCGGGATCCTAGGGCAATAAATCATACCTGGTTGGTTTATATACCTTGTTTCACACGTTGACCCAACACCCATAACAAATTACATGCGTTTAAATGCCTTGCTTAACCCTTTATAACTCAACTGCATATATTTTATCAAATAGTTTGTTTTGCGGTAGGTTTTAATAAATAAAAATACACATATTTTTTAGTTTTGAATTTTTTTACTAAGAAATGAGAAAAATGCACAAAAAGCGTGTGACAGATGTGTCACACTGCCTTTAACTGTTCCTCTAAGATATATGGAACGCTTTAAAACAATTGTTAAGTTTATTGTAGTATAATGCAACGCCACACTTTTCACAAATTTTGTGTCGTTTTTGTATTTTTTTCGTATTTTATCAACTTCACCCATGAACAAATGCCACAAAGTGGCGCAAGGTGAATTTCGTACGAATTTTGATACACGTAACGCCATACAGTTCACAAGAACTGCATGAATAATCCATAGAGTGGTGGGTTACCGTCTTGTTGCAGTGACTTAAAATGGAAAAAAATGTAAGGTTTGGAATTTGTAAGGAATTATTTGGTATGTTACAGTAAAATCACACGGTAATATAAAGGGTTCATGGTCATCAACACAGTGCCGTGTTCATTTGACACCCACATTTTGGGGTAGTATGTTCATGATTCAAAGATTCCTTGTTTACGTTGTTGGTCGTTGCAAACTAAAAGCATTGTTTGGGATTTGCTTAGTGGTATTACAAGTTCATGGAATGACTTGTATGTCTTAAAAAATAAACAACAAGACTTTGTCTTGAGTCATTTTTATCTTAAAGCTAATTCACAACTCAAAAGAATGAAATAGGATTCAAAGCTGTATCTTCAGCTGTTTGGTGTGTTAGAGTTGTTCACGTGGGAATTGCTTCACTTTTCGTTTCCATACTTGGAAAAATTCAGCATGTAGTTTACAATTTCGATACTTTTTATGGCCAGCGTTAGCTCCTCCCCTAAATGCTTAATCGTCGGCAATTTCAGGGCGCTGTAAGGATGCCGTGTTTTTAGTGGTGTGAATAACTATTCTATGTCAAGCAAAATAAATCCCACCACTATGCTTACTGAATTCGGAAAAGCTATCGAAGATAAAATTCGTAATTAACCTCTCAGACTGACCGCTAGATTTGTCCAATTAAGGTGCAAATCCTCAATTTCAGAAACTCAGAAATTGATACATAGCATTTAGGACAGACAAAAATAAAAAAAAACAAAAATTTTAAACTGATAGTGGGTGGTATCATAAGTCTGGAACAATATGAGAAATTTGCTTTCGAAACGAAAAGGTTATTAATTCAGCAATAATTCTACATAACTCCCTTGTAACTGGCCTACCCAAGGCCGTAGCCAGAAAAATATTTCGGGGTGTGTGTCAGTTAATCTTTTTTCGTTTTCAACGTTGGGAGGTGGAAATCTTCAAAAGATACCGATAAGCTCCTGCGCCTCAGCATGCCATGCTGGGTTTTTACCGACTAAAACCACCTCCGTTTCCTCCAAACTTCTGTCATTATCAGTCTGTGTTAATTATACATAATAAAAATGTACATTCCAATGATATAAAATCATAACGTTTTACTTTTCTCACATGCATATTTGCACTGGGGCAACGAACTCAAACATTTGGCATCCATTCACATATTAAAAAACAGTTACGCTCTTATTCTCTTTAAAGTTTAGAAGCATAGTGTAATTTCGTTTGAATATTGTTATCACTCCAAAAAATATAACAAGATTTCAAATTCTACTTTAGCTTACATACTGGAAATGAAAGAGTAGTTTAAGTGCGAATTGAACAATTTAAGAAACAAGCCGTGAGGTGCGACCCTTGAGGTCCACACGTTCAACTTCCCAGTAATATCTACATAGATATTAAAAATATCAAACACTATAATAATTATAGAAATATCACTACTTTTAATAATAAAAATGTACCTCTCATAAAAGTTATTGGAATGACTTAATATTAATCATAACATACGTAAGGATTTTGGTGGATAAGGTGTTGAGGAGGGAAAGGTTACAAAGCTTTTCTACGTTATTTGTTATTTTCATATCGATGCTTGAAGGACAAAAGAGAGCTAGCTAAAATGAATGCAGTTTTTGTTATTACGCCCACTGAAGAGATTTTGTCGCGTGGTGGCCATTTTGAATAGTTGCAGTCAAAATTGCAAGCACTTCGGCATAATCACTGAATTTGTATGTTTTCACGGTTTTACATCAATGAGACTAATAATTATTTCTTATTTTCTGTTGATTTTGAAAAACATTGATTATGTAGTCAAAATAGGTTCAATTGCATGTAAAAAGTAAAATATATGTAATACAAATGATGAAGGAAGTAATTGAAATTTTACGAATACTAAAGAACAAAAATCCTAAAAACTACAATTTTTTATTTGATGAAAGCTTTTCAAAGCATATGATCTCAAAAAGTGTTGACTACAAAACATTTTACCATTCAAAACGTTGATTATCACAATTGCAAATTTGATTTGATTTGTATTGGTTTTCAAAATTTAAGCATTTTTTTAAAGGTTAAACACGGTTCTGTGAAGACTTTTAAATATCTCCGCAAATTATGCAAATAATAATAAACTTTGATTGACTTTACAACAATGTCTTTAGAATAAGAGATTTAAGGTATACAAATTCGTATGAACCCTATTTACATGGTGACTTCGAATGTTTTTTTTATTTTTTATTTAATTTGTTTTGAAATCATGAGAAAATGTTTTCTGGTCTCTTTCCAGAAATTGATAAAAGTTTATAAATTTTATAAACATTTATTATTACGATTTTAATTTTATTAAATTTTAATTAATTTTTTATGAAAAAAAAACACTAATTTTCTATTTTTTTTTATTAAATTAAAAATATGGCTTCAAAGATTTTTTTTAAAATTTAAAAACATCATTAAAATGTTAAAACGCGTCGATTGACTTCTCATGATGCAAAGATTATATATGGTTCTCGAGATATAATGAATGAAATAAATGACCATGAAGGTCATGATGACTTTTAATGATTTTTTATTTTTAATTTATTTTTTTTGTAATCATGAAAAAATTTTGGTTTTTTTTTACAAAAACTGTTTGGAGTATATAAATTATACAAATATTGATTACTGTGTCTTGAAAATCAGGTGAAAAATTTCATGTTTTTGAAAAAAATTCCAACTTTTTGCACTTTTTTTCAAAAAATTAAAAAACTGCCCCAACGATTTTTTTTAAAAATTTGTTAGAATCACAAAAATGTCAATACGCGTCGATTGACACCTTTATGAAGCAAAACGTACGTTTGGTTCGTGAGATATAGCGCATGACAGGGTTGACCTTCAAGGGGTGAAAACGGCAACCCCCCCCCCCGACCGAAGTGTCCCAAAAACTAATCAGCTCTTAAAATTGCAAAGACGCTTCGATTGACACCTTAACAAAGTCAATACGACTTTGTTTACGTGAGTTATGATCGTAGAAAAAAGTGTCCACGAACGTACGTACGTACACACACACACACACACATACATACATCTCCCTTTCTAAAAACACTTTATATATACTCTATAGACCTCAAAACGTAAAGAAATGTTGAAAATTTCAATTTCGATTTTCGAGGCGATTACAAGAACTTCCCATATACTGGGAAGTTAATAAAATGTTTTCGACAATTTGTTTCATGACTTGAAAATTGCTGCGTTTCTAGAATTTTCCTCGAAAACCAAAAAAAAATTTGACTGCCCCCTGGATCAACTCGCCATCATAGCCATCTCTTGGGAATGCATAAATAAAAATATTGTTGTGATTTACGTTACGTTAATTTTTTCCAAATTGAAGATGTAAAAGAAACAAGAGTTATTACAACGCCCTAACCAGAATTGGATAAGTAACCAAAACCACCTAAGCCGAGCAAGTTAGCACTTGCTCGAAATAATGGCATCGGATGGATATACCAACCTGTGCCGCAATTTCTATATAACAGTAAAACTCTTTTAATTGTTTAGGACGAGGTGCCAGTATGCCTAGCACTCCAGTCTTTAATTATCGAGAATTGAGTGTACAATATTCTTACATGCTAAGGCTTAAATACTATTTCTTATTGCCTAAAATTCGGTCATATGTTGACTTTCTTTTCCCTAAAAATGGGTCAAATCAAATTTTCCATACATGACTCAATGCATCGATCCACACACTTTCCCAACACTTAGCAACGTTGCATAAACAAATGCATTGTTTATGTATGATTAATTACCATGTCGCCAAAGGTAAGCCATCTCGTGTGTGGTCATCAAAAATGGCACGGGCCAAAAGTGCACATGTGCAAATGCTAATAGTGTCGCATGAATGGGAACGTATAGTGTGTTTTGGGTTATGCAAGTTAACACGACAAGCACCGCCGGACACACACACATAAACACTACACGTGCCGCCCTTAATTGGAGTCAAAATCTCATTTTACCGTAAATGCATTTCTTGCAAATTCCTTATGTTGTGAAATAATTAACGTAGTCGTTCCCACAATATTTTTGCTTAGCTTTCAAACCCGTGTTTGGTGTCAAGTAAAATTAAGAATTAGCTTGTGAAATATTTTTGTAATTCAATTTAGTATTAAACCGTTCCTAGAGCCGACAAGTCGTGTTTTATTCGTGGATTATTTTTTTTTATTGAACCAAGTATTTAACTTGTTAACTGGCGCCCGAGCAGGGACCCTTCACTCGTCGCGAAAAAAGTGAAAGGGTTTTCAATAATTAATAAAAAGCAGTGCGACAAGTGAAGCCAAAAGGTTCAGGATCTGCTATAAAAATATTAAAAAATAAATAAATAGATAAATCTACATCGCACTCGGAACTGTCGTAAGTGTGGTCGATCGGAAGTAAGTTTACGGTGAGCTTCGCGAGTGATAATCGGGAGCCCATTTTCGACTGCAAGAGCCCCAAATTACGCGTGTGACAAGTGTCGTACCCCAGTAGGGCTCTTCAACTCGTCAACGAAGAGTGCCAAAAAGGACGAAAATGGCCTGTTCCGTGTAAAAAGGAAGAAGTGACAGTGACAGCTGCATTAAAAGCGAAACAAGTGACAAGGATAAAGGACTCAAACCCCCTACACGGCTGCAAAGGACACAGGTGTTACTCCGAGACCAAGATGTTTGTCTCGCATCTTCTGTAAGTAGAATTAACTTCTTGCAAAGAATTGGTACCAAAGTGCAATTTCTCACATTTCTGAAAGTATCAAAACCCTAGAACAAGGGTCACTATTTATAATTGAATTGAATCGGTACCAAAGTGCAATTTCTCACATTTCTGAAAGTATCAAAACCCTAGAACAAGGGTCACTATTTATAATTGAATTGAATCGGGACCAAAGTGCAGTTTCTCACATTTCCGAAAGTATCAAAACTCTAGAACAAGGGTCACTATATATAATTGAGTTGAATCGGTACCAAAGGTGCTAATTAGTTCAACCTAGTGCAATCTTCATCAATTTTCCAAAATGGAAGAGCTGAGAGAAGCTATAACTCAGCTCACAGGGGCCGTAAATGCCCAGATAGAATTTTCCAAGAAAATTGATATCAGGCTAAAAAAGATTGAGGGAATTCCAATTACTCAGCCTCAAATGGTAGCTGAAAATCCACTTAGTGGTCCCCAAACTGGCGAAGACCTAAATGAAATCTGCAGGCTCCCAGATTGCGTAAAGGAACTGCAAGTGTTTGACGGTAATCCCACACACTATATCTCATGGGTTCATAGTGTCGAGACTATCCTCAAAGATTACGAGGTAGTCAAGGACAAGCCCATATACAGGGCAATTCTTCAGTCCATTCGACAAAGAATTAGAGGACCCGCAGACTCCGCGCTTATTTCGTACAACATTTTTGAGGAAAAGTGGAGTGCCATCAAAAAATGTTTATCCCTTCATTATGCGGATAAAAGAGATATTCGCACATTGGAACCAGCTCAACTTCATGTGCCAGGGAAATAATAGCATTGATGAGTTTTACGCTAAGATAAACCATCAATATTCCCTTATAGTAAACAAAGTAAAAACTGTAAGCTATACGGAAGAAACGAGTAATGTTCTTATTGAAACATACCGCAATAGAGCACTTGACGTGTTCATTAGAGGATTGAATGGAGATCTTACCAAGATGCTCATGATTCAAAAACCCTTAACTCTACCTGAAGCATATTCATCCTGTTTAGAAATTCAAAACCTAAACTATCGGAATCTTCCGGTTAAGCATCAATTTTTCTCGTCTCCCTATAAGCAGCAAATTACTAAAACTGCACCACAGCCAGCGCCCAGATTTTTCCCAAGGACGTTGCCAATAGATCAAAAAAATGAAGCATATGGCATCCAGCATCAGCAACGTCGAAATCCTCCGCCAAGACCTCATGCACCGAAACCCCCAGAGCCAATGGATATCGATCGGTCCATGCAGACTCGGCGCATTAACTATATGAGCCGACCTGATGACAATTATCCATACAAGAGGTATTTCACTAATATTCCGGACACGTATCCTCGGAAACAACAGCAAGTCAATACATTGGCAGGAAATGACGGATCTGAAGAGGAAATCCACCCAGAATCACAGGAGGACGATCCAATTGACAACGACCAATGCGAAATGTTCGAAGCGGATCCGGAACTAAATTTTACCAATCTAGCCTCTCTAGCATACCATACCTAGAATATAAAACCAGGTACGGAAAGATGTTAAAATTTCTAATTGATACGGGAGCAAATAAAACTTTTATAAGACCTGAGTTAGCTGGAAAAAAAGTTCGAACGGATCAACCATTCACAATAGAATCAGCAGGAGGAAAAGTGAAAATCAATGAGAAAGTCGTAGGAAGATTTTTTTCAAGTATTGGAAACAATACCTTGGTTAGCTTCTTTGTTTTACCAGGTTTGAAGTCCTTCGATGGAATCATTGGAGATGATACCCTGAAGGAACTCGAGGCTATGATCGATCGGAAAAATAATCTCCTAAAAATAAAACCAACCATCTTAATACCACTAAAGGAAAAAGTTTCGACAGTATGCAAATAAGGGACGAACATCTTGCCCCTGAAACACAGCAAAAACTCCAAAAAATCATAGTGAAATACAAAAATGCCAAACAGTAAATACTAATATCGAAGCGGAAATTAAAACGGTTACAGATGAACCGATATACGCAAAATCCTATCCATATCCTGCCAACATGAGAGAAGAAGTTGAATCACAAATAAGTCAACTTCTAAAGGACGGAATCATAAGACCATCTAGAAGTCCCTATAATTCTCCTATATGGATAGTTGGGAAAAAAATGGATGCCTCCAAGAAAAGGAAATACCGCATGGTAATTGACTACAAAAAACTAAATTCCGACACAATTTCGGACACTTATCCAATACCAGACATCTCTAATACCATCGCCAGTTTGGGAAATTCAAAATCCTTCACTACCATCGATCTAACATCAGGCTTCCATCAAATAAAGATGAAAAAGGAAGATATACCGAAAACCGCTTTTTCTACTATGAATGGGAAATACGAGTTCACACGACTTCCATTTGGTTTGAAAAATGCCCCAGCAATATTTCAGCGTGCAATAGACGATGTCCTCAAAGAATATATAGGGAAAATCTGCTACGTATATCAGTGACGTGCAGTGGAAATTCCTCATAGTCAAACAGAATTCTGTCTTAAAGCCCATTTACAATACACGTTAATGGACTGGATAATAAAGTGATAACAGCCTCAACAAGCCGCGAGGTGCGACCCTTGAGGTCCACACGGTCAACTTCCCAGTAATATCTACATAAACATCAACAACATTACAACAATGAAAGGTATTCATAGCAGTAACAGGAATGAGTTAATATGAATCATATCGTCTACGGGAGGGTCCATTGATTTCGTAAGGTTTTTGGTCGATGAATATTCACGCGGATCAATTGGTGGGGGCCTTTTTGATCTTGAAAATTTTTGTTGGTTTTCAAAAGTTAAGCAGTTTTTTTAATTAAAAGACTATAAAAACTATTAAAAAGCTGCTCAATTATGCAAATATTTTAAAACTTTGATTGAATTTACAACATATTTTTTAGAATAAAGAATATAAAGTAATAGCATTCGTATGAGCCCTGTTTACATGGTAACTTTGAATGATTTTTTTATTTTTAATTTAGTTTCTTTCATAATCATCGAAGAAAATTTTGCCGGTGCCTCTTCAAAAACTAATGAGAATGTATAAATTTTATAAACTGGTATCACTGTGCGGTGCAAATCAGGTTAAAAAATATTTTTTATAAAAAAACCATAATTTTTCGCATTTTCTTCTATTAAATTAAAAAAAACGTCTGAAACGAATTTTTATATTGTTGAAAACTTCACAAAGATGTTAATACACGTCAACTGACACCTTAATGATCCAAATATTATATCTGGTTCGTGAGATATAGTGAATGATAAAAATGACCTTGAAAATCTTGATGAGTTTTAATGATTTTTTATTTTTAATTTAATTTTTCACGTTATCATGGGGAAAAGTTTTGATGATGTTTTTACAAACATTGTTTGCAATATATAAATTTTATAAAGATTGAATACTATTTTTTGCAAATCAGCTTAAAAATTTATTGTTTATGAAAAAAACCTAATTTTTTGCAGTTTTTTTTCTTAAATTAAAAAAACGGCTCCAAAGATTTTTTTAAAAATGCGACAGATTTACAAAAATATTAATACGCGTACAATGACACCTAAAAGATGCAAATCCTATGTTTGATTCGCGAGATATAACGCATGACAGAAATGACCTTGAAGAGCATGATGACTGTTAATGATTTTTTATTTGTTATTTGACTTTTTTTGTAATCATGAGTAAAAATTTTGATGACATTTTTATAAAAACTGTTTGGAGTATATAAATTATATAAACATTGATTACTTGGACTTTACAATAAGGTTAAAAATTTATTGTTTTAAAAAAAACACAATTTTTTGCACTTTTTTTTAGAAAATTAAAAAACACTTTCAACGAATTTTTGTAAAACTTGATAGAATCACATAAATGTTAATACGCGTTGATTGACACCTTAACAATGAAAATCGCATGTTTGGTTCGTGAGTTATAGCGCATAACATGGTTTACTTTCAAGGGGTGAAAACAGCAAACCTCCCCCCCGGCCGAAGTTTCCGAAAAACTAATCAGCTCTTAAGATTGCAAAGACGCTTCGATTGACACCTTAACGAAGTCGCTACGACTTTGTTTACGTGAGTTATGCTCGTAGAAAAACTGGCCGCGAACGCACATACACACACACACATACACACACACATACATACTTCCTTCTAAAAACACTTAAAATAAACTCTAAATACCTCAAAACGTAAAGATATCTTGAAAATTTAAATTTCGATTTTCGAGTCCATTACAAGAACTTCCCATATACTGGGAAGTTAAAAACATTCATTGCAAGTGGCCTTAAGGCTTATAGAAGAAACCAGCATAATAACTATGTATAATATACACGAAGAATAAAATAACAAATAAACTAGAAACTCAAGCGGACTCTTTGAAAAATGTAAATAAATAAAATCTTTCATTCAATGAATAAATAAATACGTTTATGAAAATAACTTTTTATCGTTTTTTTATTTGTATTCTAAGTTTATGCGCCTCTCTTTGCTTAAAAATTCTTTTAATACGTTATCCAAAAAAATGTTTTCTCTTCGCATTTGTATCAAAAGATCCTTTTCGACTGCAATCAAAGCAAGATCCGAAAGTCGTTCCTGGGACTGACGATTTCTTAAAAATGTATGAACTCGTTTTAAAGTCGAAAATGACCTTTCTGCAGTTGCTACTGTTCCTGGTATTGTTGTTAATAATTTTGCTAGTATGCATACTTGCTTGAAACCGTTTGCGACATAAGGTCGGCTTTGAAAATAATCGATAACTTTACTAGCATTCGCTATTTTAAACTCATCTGACGAATAAATAACTTTAAGCTGGTTTTTCAATTGTATCTTATCAAAAAATTCTCCATGGTATTCTAGGAGTGAATCCAAACGAGTCTCCGGAAAATTTAATTTAAACGTAGGAAAGTAGTTCGATTCAAGCAATTCCAGAAATATAAACTGTTTGAATGAATAAAACCGATCGCGGATTTGCCCAAGAACAATATCTAAAATTGCACGAAATATTCTTCGTTGATTTTGTAATGGGTCTAATGTATTTCTAATTTTTTTTCTTGGTGGCTGATAATCTACTGTAACAGCTGCATAAAAGTGTTCAAATTTAAGAGAAAAGTCATTTTCAAGCCAATTTTCAAATTCTATTATTTTTTGACTAGCATAAGATATATTCCCTACTTTGCTTTGTTCTTGAAAATATTTCGGAGAAAATCAGAAGGTATAATTGAAAATCTGATTCAGTAAATTTTACCGCGTAGATATCAGAAAAAGTCAAAGAATCGCCGTCCCTGTGGTCTGAGTCGTTAAAAATTGTTTCAAAAACTGTTGCTATTTCATCTTTATATTCATAAATAACGTTAATTATTCGCGAATGGTAATGCCACCGGGTCTTAGAAACTGAAGGCAAACGGCGTTTGACTATATTTGCAAATAAATTAGATCTGTTTGTAGATGCATTGAAAAATGTAGTTGCTCACGTCCACTTACGTCAGGTGTTTCGTCTACCATGACAGCAATAAAATGAGCTTCCCTTATTTCTGCTTCAATTTTGTCTTTAACTACGTTAGCTATCGCGGTAATAAGATCATTTTGGATTCTATTCGAAAAACCCGAAAACGTTGCATTGGTAATAAGAAATTCAGTATGCGATTCAATTAATGGATCATATAAGCTTAAGAAATTCACCGTTTCAATAAAATTTCCCCGATTATTTGATGTAGATTCTTCATCATTGCCTCTGAAGGGAAGCTCCTGTTTGGCCAAAAATAATACCGTATCAATCAAACGTTTTCAAATGCTATGATTTCGCTCGACTTTTTCGTTATGTAAATGATTAGAAGATGCAACTTGATTGTTAAGTAAAAATTATATACGCTGCGATCCAAAAGTATCTAGCTTAACAAGAATGCTTTGTAGCTGATCCGAAAAAATTATTGAGATCGCTAAATCCGGTACTGTTCCAAACAGATTTTTCATTCGCAAAAAGAAGACACGGCCAACAAAACAATTTATTTATTTTACAACTTCACGTTAGTCACATATATTTTTCAAAGTAATCTAAATGGAATTTCCGGGTGACGTTTTTCGTTTTCGATTCTAAATTTAAGCTAGGCTTTGGCCTGTCGGATTGAACGATTTCTTGTTTTTTCACGAAAGAAAGAGTCGAAAATCCCGATTTTAATAAAAAATCCGTAGCACAGCAATCTTTCAGCATAATGCAAAGAGAAAACTTACCAACGTTTCAAATAAGTATCACGCGTATTCACTAATTTATTTTCTCGAACGTAAAAACTTTTTAACCTATACTGCTTTCTTCCTGAATTGATAATACCAAAAATGTCATTCAGAACAGAAAAACACCAACAATGTTTCAAATTAACGAAAATTGTGTCGTTAAAATCAATCATGGCCAACTCCACTTTTATTTTTTCATAATATGGTGGGTGTAGCAACATATTATTTGCGACCAAGCAACAATCAGCAAGCAGCCCAGCTCTGCGTGACTTGCCCCATACAAATCGCATCTAAAAAACAAAATTTACGAATGTACAGAGCGATTCCAAGGTACATGTGGCATGGAATCCAAATGTTGACGCAACAAAAAATGTATATGCATATGGATGAATACCGAAAAATATTTTAACTGCGTCTTCTTCTACAGTTCATAGCGCTGAAGAGGATAGCAATGACTTGATACCATCTTGTGAGGCTCCAATAAACACCTTTAAGAATCAAATAATTATTTCCGAAGGGAAAGATATTACTGCATTCGAAGAGCCCCATCCAGGTTATCATCGGCACTTCGTCAAACTAAGTCGAATAACCAAAGAAAGTCTTTTAAAAATCCTTAAGGAAAAGTTAAATCCGAACATAATTAACGGTATAAAGATTCCTGAACGAAATATCCAGACATTGCAAGATCTATACCGACAGTGTTTCAGCAAATTTAAGATCAGACTCACTCAAAGAATAGTCGAAGATATTTCCAATCCAGAGAATGTTCTACGCATCATAGAAAACGAGCACAAAAGAGCTCATCGGAATTATGAGGAAAATAAAAATCAAATACTAGAAAACTATTACTTCCCTCACATGGCAATGCAAGTGAAAAGACTGGTAAAATTATGTGATATTTGTAATAAAAACAAATATGACAGACATCCTCATAAGCCAGAACTACAGGAGACTCCTATTCCTTCTTATCCTTCTGAAATCTTGCACATGGACATAATCGAAATAAAAAAAGAAAAATATATATCCTGCATTGACAAGTTCTCTAAATATACCAAATTTTTCCGAATAAAAGATAAATCTGTGCTTCACTTGAGGGATAAGATCATTAAAGTCCTACATTTTTTCGCCGTACCGAAAATACTTGTCATCGACAATGAAAGAGGCCTCGTTAGTCCGATTATTGCGAATTACATCAAATCATTGGGAATCGAATTATATTTAACTCCCAGTCAAAGGAGTAAAGTCAATGGAACTGTGGAGAAAGTACATTCTACTATCATTGAAATTGTTAGATGTCTGCAAGAAGAATATTTAGATTTCTCACTTAAAGAGATAATAAATATAGCAGTTGACTGGTACAATAATACCATTCATACTGTTACAAAGAAAAACCAAATGATATATTCCTTGGCAGAGAGCAAAGAATAAACTACGAAAATCTATTAAATTTTAGAAACAAAATAAATATAGATTTAGCAGAGCAAATTAAGAAAAATCAGAAGCGAAAACTCAAAAATGAAAATGCCAAAAGGCAAAAACCAAAAACATATAAACCAGGAGACGTCGTTTATACAGCTGTGAAACAAATTCAAGGCAAAAATAAGCCTATTTATAAAAAAGACATAGTTGCAAAAGAAAACAAGGATACTGTAGCCACCGAGAGTGGAAGAAGAGTCCACAAAGCTAACATCAAGAATTTTCAACAATGAGTACCCTTATTCCTTACAGATTCTTCCTAGTTCACTACGTAACGGCAGTATCGGCAGACACGCAGAAAGACTGGGTGTCCCTTTCAATGATTTCTGCCGAAGTTGCAGATCAGAGGAAGAGGAAGAAACCATTAAACACTTTCTGTGTGAATGTCCGGCGCTGTCCAGGAAGCGCATGCAAACCTTGGGCACACCCTTCCTAGACAACCTCACGGAAGCAGCTGATTTGGACATTGGCTGCATAGCCGGCTTTATTCGAGAATCTGGATGGTTCTCGTCAACCCGCAGGTTCTAGTGCCGCCCTTATATTCTGTGGTATCACAATGGGCCTCTCGTGGCCTAGGTGAGCTACCTTTGGATAAAAGGGGGCTGCCACTACAACCAACCAACCAACCAACTACGTAACGGCTGCAAATGTTTATGAATATCCTGGTTCTATCATGACTATAAAACAAGGCATTGGACGTATGCTAAGCGGTAGTGTTAATATCGTGCACCTAATTGACATGAATTTATATGATGAAGTGCTTGCAAGAACCAGTCCATTAGTTGATGCCGTAAACAATACGAGTATCCTTAAGCCTCAATTAGAATATCAGATTGACCAAATACAGCGCCTGATTCAAAGGCTAAGAGGAAAAATAGCGAAAACGAAACGATCCATAAATTGGTTGGGGACTGCATGGAAATGGGTTGCTGGTTCTCCAGACGCAACCGATTGGGAAACCATAATAAGGAGTCAAGAAGAAATGATTTCCAATAGTAATCAGCAATACAAAATAAACAAGCCGTGAGGTGCGACCCTTGAGGTCCACACGTTCAACTTCCCAGTAATATCGACATAGATATTAAAAATATCAAACACTATAATAATTATAGAAATATCACTACTTTTAATAATGAAAATGTACCTCTCATAAAAGTTATTGGAATGACTTAATATTAATCATAACATACGTAAGGATTTTGGTGGATAAGGTGTTGAGGAGGGAAAGGTTACAAAGCTTTTCTACGTTATTTGTTATTTCATATCGATGCTTGAAGGACAAAAGAGAGCTAGCTAAAATGAATGCAGTTTTTGTTATTACGCCCACTGAAGAGATTTTGTCGCGTGGTGGCCATTTTGAATAGTTGCAGTCAAAATTGCAAGCACTTCGGCATAATCACTGAATTTGTATGTTTTCACGGTTTTACATCAATGAGACTAATAATTATTTCTTATTTTCTGTTGATTTTGAAAAACATTGATTATGTAGTCAAAATAGGTTCAATTGCATGTAAAAAGTAAAATATATGTAATACAAATGATGAAGGAAGTAATTGAAATTTTACGAATACTAAAGAACAAAAATCCTAAAAACTACAATTTTTTATTTGATGAAAGCTTTTCAAAGCATATGATCTCAAAAAGTGTTGACTACAAAACATTTTACCATTCAAAACGTTGATTATCACAATTGCAAATTTGATTTGATTTGTATTGGTTTTCAAAATTTAAGCATTTTTTTAAGGTTAAACACGGTTCTGTGAAGACTTTTAAATATCTCCGCAAATTATGCAAATAATAATAAACTTTGATTGACTTTACAACAATGTCTTTAGAATAAGAGATTTAAGGTATACAAATTCGTATGAACCCTTATTACATGGTGACTTCGAATGTTTTTTTTATTTTTTATTTAATTTGTTTTGAAATCATGAGAAAATGTTTTCTGGTCTCTTTCCAGAAATTGATAAAAGTTTATAAATTTTATAAACATTTATTATTACGATTTTAATTTTATTAAATTTTAATTAATTTTTTATGAAAAAAAAACACTAATTTTCGATATTTTTTTATTAAATTAAAAATATGGCTTCAAAGATTTTTTTTAAAATTTAAAAACATCATTAAAATGTTAAAACGCGTCGATTGACTTCTCATGATGCAAAGATTATATATGGTTCTCGAGATATAATGAATGAAATAAATGACCATGAAGGTCATGATGACTTTTAATGATTTTTTATTTTTAATTTATTTTTTTTGTAATCATGAAAAAAATTTTGGTTTTTTTTTACAAAAACTGTTTGGAGTATATAAATTATACAAATATTGATTACTGTGTCTTGAAAATCAGGTGAAAAATTTCATGTTTTTGAAAAAAATTCCAACTTTTTGCACTTTTTTTCAAAAAATTAAAAAACTGCCCCAACGTTTTTTTTTAAAAATTTGTTAGAATCACAAAAATGTCAATACGCGTCGATTGACACCTTTATGAAGCAAAACGTACGTTTGGTTCGTGAGATATAGCGCATGACAGGGTTGACCTTCAAGGGGTGAAAACGGCAACCCCCCCCCCCGACCGAAGTGTCCCAAAAACTAATCAACTCTTAAAATTGCAAAGACGCTTCGATTGACACCTTAACAAAGTCAATACGACTTTGTTTACGTGAGTTATGATCGTAAAAAAAAGTGTCCACGAACGTACGTACGTACGTACGTACGTACACACACACACCCTCACACACACACACACACACACATCTCCCTTTCTGAAAACACTTTATATATACTCTATAGACCTCAAAACGTAAAGAAATGTTGAAAATTTCAATTTCGATTTTCGAGGCGATTACAAGAACTTCCCATATACTGGGAAGTTAATAAGAAACTGATGGAATCTACAAATAAAATTTTGGGAGAATATAATAAAATAATTAATCATTTAGGCGATCAAGTTAACGACAAGTTTGAACAAATGCTATTTAACCGTCTGAGTATCCTTAAAAGCGAGATATATGAAGTAGCCCCAGCAGAACAACTTGCAAAAAAGGTATAATAAATAGTAACCTTCTAGACAAAGAAGAAATCCGACAATTTATCACAGAAATATAAACTCTCCCCTATGGCAACGAAATTGAAGCGATCCAATACGCAGAGCCTGCAGTGATCATAAACAAATCAATGTTACTTTATACCGTATCACTACCGAAAATGAACAATGAAGAGTTTAAACATATACTTATTCGGCCCACTACAAAAAACGAGAAAAGATTGCACTTGGAATTCAATGAATTATTCATTAGTCAAAAAACTGAATATGGAATCAAAGAGAAATGTGAAAGCATCAAGAATACAACAATATGCAAAAAAAGCCAACTTCAGAAACTACCAGATAACCACTGCATCAGCCGAGTGATAAGGGGCAAGGACATCGAGTGCGAATATGAGTACAACAGGGAAGAGAAAGTAGAAATCCTTAACAACAACATGATCTTTCTGGACAATTTCCATGGAGAACTTCATGACCAAAACACATCAAGATGGCTGAATGGAAGCTTTATCGTGCAGTATCATAACGAAACGATCAAAATAAAGGACACCAAATACACGAGTCGCGAGATTTCCACACATCAAATCCTTCAGAAGTTACCGTTTGAAAAGAACCTCAAGCTGGATCTCGGGTACCTTCACAGCCTGCATCTCACCAACAGGAAACAACTGCAGAATCTGATTCAAGGCTACAAATACTCCTATATAACAGACATAAGTTTAATATCAGTATTGTTACTAATATTAGTTATCGTTATAGTTACAAGAATCAGGAAAAGGCAAGCCAGTCTACGCATCATACGAGAAACAGCCGATGAAAATCTTCAAAATTTCGACATCCAGAGCCTGAAGCCTATTCAAATCCAACTTCAACCAGCACATGGACCATCTTGATCAATCGAGTCACGCGGGACGCAAACACTTGGAGAGGGAGGAGTTAACACGACAAGCACCGCCGGACACACACACTACACGTGCCGCCCTAAATTGGAGTCAAAATCTCATTTTACCGTAAATGCATTTCTTGCAAATTCCTTATGTTGTGCAATAATTAACGTAGTCGTTCCCACAATATTTTTGCTTAGCTTTCAAACCCGTGTGTGGTGTTAAGCAGTAGCGTACGCAGGATTTTGATAGGGGGGTCATATAAGTCTTGACTAGGTACATTTGCTAGTGCTTCGGTGTAGATATGAAGATATAATTATGTGATCATACTTAATCATGCTTTTTCACCGGTCAAAGTTGGAGTCCTCCAAACTAATTCTGGCAGACTATAGCCCGATTGCATGTCTGGTTTCATTTACTTGAATCATTCATGATATTTTCATTCAAATTATAAAATTATGCGCTTGACGTCTGAAAGAATCTACACTGTATTTGTAGACTTCCTTGCAACCGTAAGGTGTATGTTTGCAAGTACGCCTTCAATACCTACAGGCCAGAAAAGAAAGCAACTAATGAAGTAAATGCCGTGGGAAAGGGAAACTGTCACTAAGCTTAGAGTATTATCGTAATCAGGGCTGGCTAAGCTTGTTTGCAGCCTATGTAGGGAAGCAACTCTGCGCTGTCAAGCAAATTTGTCGTCATTTCCACGCAACCCATGAGGTAGACTTTTTGTACGCGTTTTTTTTTAATGAGGTGTTCCCAATAGGCCTAATCCTCAGATTACAAATCATATGACAAAATAAAACAATCCATTTTTTGAAGGTTCTGATCAAAGATAGAAAGAAACATTCAAAAATATAACTGTTGCTTCTAAGATATGGGTGCGAATTAAATAAATTACACTTTTCTGGAATTTTACTTCGAAAACTTCCAATCAAGTGACCATATTCTAATGTTCCTACCAACTCTTTATCTATATATAAAATTGCTAGGCTTCATACAATAAGTAAAAGATAACGGCACACACGGATCCAATTTGTGCAAACTATGCCCGTATCACCCCTAGGTGAGATCTCTAAAGCACCATTGGCCGTAAATCAGGCCCAAATGGGTTTTACTGTGAAATAGATGAAAGATCTAATTGCGTAGAGATACTGAATCTCACTCAACTCCCACGTTCCAGAGTGTCTCGGCGTATAATTGTTAAAGTGGGTAACTTAGTGGTTATTGCTAGTTCAAGGCTCCTTGTCGACAAATAGTTTTCGGGAATGAGATTTGATGCCGCACTATCATTTCACTCAGCTGTGAATGAGAACCTGAATCAAATCAGGGTAATAATCACGGGTGAGCGTGTTCCTGACCACTTCACATCCTAATGTTCCGTTGGTCAAGTAAATGAAATAACTCTAATATTGCCTGAAGGCCCAATTTTGGCGGTTGCGCCATCGATTATTATTTTTACCAACCTCTTCCCAGGCAATGACGAGGCCTTATATAAATATGCTTGAGATGTATAATTCATAACATTCGAATCTTCGAATTTTCTAAATTTACGCGAGGTGATCAAAGTTTTAAAATGCCGATAAAGTAACGGTGAGAAACACTGTAAAATGGGATTTAAATTTTATGTCCAAGTATAAAACAGAACCCTTCGCCGGAAAAAATTATAGTGAAATATCTAAACGACGATTTTTTTTTCATTAGCTCATTTAACACATCTTCTGTAGATGGAGTGAGATCTCTATGAATATTTAGAAGTGCCAATCCATTTAGCCGTTCATTGCTGGTGGAATTTCGCAAGTATGTTTTTAGTCGTCGTAATGTTGGAAATGATCGTTCGTTTGTACACGTACATACTGGGAGAACAGCCAATATTTCTAGCAATTTCGATATATTCGGCATAATGTTTGAATTACACATGCTTAACCCATCTATGGCCGTTTTTGGGCGGTTTACTATTTCAAGATGCCCTATCTTTCTGTACCACATAGTCAACTCAGCATTAAATTTTTCTTCAAGGGGGGTTTGAACCCGTAAACCCCCCCTTGGGTACGCCACTGGTGTCAAGTAAAATTAAGAATTAGCTTGTGAAATATTTTTGTAATTGAATTTAGTATTAAACCGTTCCTAGAGCCGAGAAGTCGTGTTTTATTCGTGGATTATTTTTTTTTATTGAACCAAGTATTTAACTTGTTAACTTGCATATTGTTTACAAATGTGTTTACATTTGTTTATGCATATCATTACACCCCTATGCTTTTTTGTGCGGAGCCTTTACTTTACACTTGAAGAAAAGGTGAAGCAACGTGTGCCGGTACATGTGGTTTTACTTATTAACAATATTAGATTCTTAAAATTATTTTGTACATGTTATTCTGTAAATTTTGTTTTATGTTACATTGAATTTCCAAGGTTTTAGTAAATTATTGTGAAATTCTTTAATTGTTCCGTTTATATCTACTGTTGAGCTTACTCCATTTTGTTCTACAATAGTGTGAGGACCTTGGTAGGGTGTTTGATATTTTTTTCTATTAGTTTCCTTAACTAATACTTTATCGCCTATTGTACAGTCTAATTTATTTACATTTGAGTTTGCAAGTACTCTTTTATTCTTAACTATCTCTATAATTTCATTTGCTCTCTGCAATGTTCTTTTCATTCTTGCTTTAAATTCATTCGCAAAATTGTCTAAATTATATACAGTGTTCGCGTTGTTAATCTTGTCACTCGGTAAATATGGTAATTTCCCAAATACTAACTCATATGGTGAATATCCTGTATCGATATTCGGTGAGGTATTATACGCGAATGTATAATATGGGAGCCAAACATCCCATTCCGATTCTTCTGCGAAAGATAACATGAATTCATTGAGAACACGATGGTTTCTTTCTACCATGCCTAGTGTTTCGTGGTGATAAGGAGTGGAAAATATTTGTTTTATTTCTAATAAGTTACAAATCTCCTTCATCAGTTCATTAGTAAATTCAGTTCCTCTGTCAGATTTTAGAATTTTAAACTGGCCATATTTAAGTACAAAATCTTTTACTAAAGCTGAAGCGACTGTCTTCGCGTCTTTAGATTCAATCGGTGTGGCTACGACAAACTTAGAAAGTTCACATTGCATAGTTAGTATATATCTAAAGTGATTTGATATTCTTAATGGTCCAACCGTATGAATTTGTAAAATTTCGAAAGTGGTTGATGGTGTATTTGTTTTTACAGCTTGTTCTTTTGTATGCCTAACTTGTTTATTTCTTGCACAGGATTTGCAGTTAGTTATAAATTTCTTGACCATGTTACTCATATTTTTCCAACAAAACTTTTGCTTTAATTTCAGGACTGTTTTCCTAACGCCTAGATGTCCTGCAAGGGGTGAATTATGATATTCGTTTATTAATTTTTCTTGGACTGACTTACTCAAGTTTCTGTCTGGTGGTTTATATATTAGTATTTTTAATGGAGCGCGACTTTTATTATTTTGCTGCAGCGTATTATATAATTTTATTAATTGTTCTTTGTGTACACATTTAAATATTTCGTCATTTTCTGACAATGCTAGCTCGTTTATTTTCCATATATGCATTGTTTCAATCAGATTTTCACAATGAAATCTAGTTTTCTATTGGGATTATCACTGTTGATTCCATGCCTAACAGTTGTTAGCTTTTTTCCATCAGGAACGTATTCTCTGGGAAATTTAACGCTATCACAACATACAATTATTTCTTTTGGCGTACGTACGATTTTTATATTCAAACTTTCTTTTTCATTTATACCTCTTTTGGTTTCTATATTTCTTTTATTATCTATACCCATGGGTTTCATATTACGCGCTATTTCGAATTTTAATTTTTTAACGTTTCTGATATCAGATATTAATGTACAATCTCAAATGTGAAGTTATTATTATTTTTACTATTATTTTTAGTGTCAGTTTTATTATTCTTGTTGTTCATGCCCCTTGTAATAGCTAAAGTTCTTTTTGCAGTATTATCTATCCCAGCTGAAATTATTTTCTTTAAGATTTCTGAATTAAGTTCAATGCGTGACAAAGCATCGGCGTTAGTGTTTATTTCACCTCTCTTATAAATGATTTCAAAATCATAGTCTGCTAAGTCTAATCCTAGTTAATTTTGAAGATGGATTTTTGTGGCTAAAGAGTGAAACTAATGGTCTGTTGTCGGTGACAACCATGAATTTTTTACCGTATAGGTATGGCCTAAAAAACTTTATTGCCCAATGTATCGCCAATAGTTCTTTCTCTATCATGGGCTTATTCAGCTCATGCTTTGTTAGTGATTTGCTTGCGTATGATACAGGTAGATCAGATCCTATATCACCTTGTGATAAAACCGCTCCTAGTGCGTAGTTTGACGCAGCCGTGGTTAGTATAAACGGTTTGTTGAAATTTGGGTATCGCAAAATTGGGGGATTCATTAGTTTGGATTTGAGCGTCTCAAATACCACTTGGCACGAATTATCCCAAATGAGAGGTACTTTCTTTTTTAATAATGAATTGAGGATTTTGGCTATATCAGCAAAGTTGGGTATGAAACGTCTATAATAATTGCAGAATGCAACAAATCTACGAGTTTCATCCGCATTTTTTGGAACTGGATAATTTTCTATGTTTTTATATTTAGGACATTATTTGTTTGGAAAACGTCACCCTTCACTAATTCTAAACTCAAATCTACTGCCTCTGCCAAAGTTTTTGGTCTAGCTGCGAATACTGTGCTTTTCAGTTGGTCGTTCAGACCATTTTTGAAAATAGTTAAAGCGACACATATTTAGTTTGACTATAGTGTCTTACTCAGCTTGTTGATTTAAATCGTTTATAATATTAATCACTCTGTCCTTATATGAGCTAATATTTGAATTTTTCTGTGATAAATTACCTAGTATCGTGTGTAATTGAGGTACTGTATTTGTATTTCTGGAAGTTTTAGACAATTTTGCTTTCGAATCGTCATACGTAGATGGTATCCCAATATTACAAATTATTGTTCTTACATTTGTAGCTAACTTTATGTGGTATACAAAATCTATTAATTGTGTTTTGGCTGCATTAGTCAATGAATTGTTTATTATTTCTATAATTTTTAGAAAAGATTCTAACTCTTTTTAATTCCCATTAAAAGTTGGAATTTTTTTGATGGCTACTTCTAAATTAAATTCTGCCATTTTTGGTTCTGATCTTGATCCTACTGTTGCCAATTGACTATGTATTATTTTTCCGACTTCAGTTGAGACTCTAATAAATTTAGCAATGTCGAAATCGCATGAAGCGTCTTTTTCCAAATGCTTATTGATTTCTATGCGTATTTCTTTTACTCGTCCAAGTTTTAATAATAAGTTGTTCTTAGTGTATGGCTTATCATTTCTTTTTTTCTTTAAATTTTGAAAAATGTTCTCAACTTCATCTAATAAATTTTGTATCCTCATTTACAAAAATAATTTTTACACTATTTATAGTTTTATACTTCAGACATTTATTGTTCTATTTATGTGTTTTCTTACATAAGTCTTATTATGTCTCTGATATATATAAAATATAGCAATAATAATACAGAAAAATGTGGAAGTTGCTATTGTTTGAGAATATTTTTCAACAAAAGTCTGTTGTATGTTAGATGAACAATATCCCATTTTGATTTTGTTTTATAATATTTATTCCGCCAACTTTTTTAATTTCTTATACAATTTTTTCTGACATTTTTCATCAGAAATTGAAATTAGACGGTGTAGCTCCTTCCGTTCACGTCTGAGCTTCACTTTTTGTCCACCTCTGCGTTTGCGTTTTTCTACGGGCTGTGTTACTACTGGTTCTCGCTTCTTGCTTGAGTATCTGGCTCTGTATTCTTCGATGTTTAAGCGCTTTGGGCCGATATATCGCTGCTCTTCCTTCGGGGTCGGTGTGTATTTGGGCGCCGCTGGATCTGGTGCTGCTGGATCTGGTGCTGCTGGACTGTATTCTTCCTTTACGAAATTTTCAGCATTATTTAACAGCTTCATGAACAGTCTGTCTAACTCCGCTTTTGATTTTTTGTCCATGACTGTGTCCGTATGGGCAGGATCGCCATGTTGTGATTTACGTTACGTTGATTTGGTCCAAATTGAAGATGTAAAAGAAACAAGAGTTATTACAACGCCCTAACCAGAATTGGATAAGTAACCAAAACCACCTAAGCCGAGCAAGTTAGCACTTGCTCGAAATAATGGCATCGGATGGATATACCAACCTGTGCCGCAATTTCTATATGACATTAAAACTCTTTTAATTGTTTAGGACGAGGTGCCAGTATGCCTAGCACTCCAGTCTTTAATAATCAAGAATTGACTGTACAATATTCTTACATGCTACGGCTTAAATACTATTTCTTATTGCCTAAAATTCGGTCACATGTTGACTTTCTTTTCCCTAAAAATGGGTCAAATCAAATGACCCAAACATGACTCAATGCATCGATCCATACACGTTCCCGACACTTAGCAACGTTGCATAAACAAATGCATTGTTTATGTATGATTAATTACCATGTCGCCAAAGGTAAGCCATCTCGTGTGTGGTCATCAAAAATGACACGGGCCAAAAGTGCACATGAGCAAATGCTAATAGTGTCGCATGAATGGGAACGTATAGTGTGTTATGGGTTATACATATTGTTTAAAAATGTGTTTACATTTGTTTATGCATATCATTACAATATGAGTAATAACAATAATAGTAATAACAATAACAAACAATAATCATGTTGGATATTTGCAACCAATAATTGTTCAGCAGGTTTAAAATGCGTCCAAGTATATTTACTTCTCAATGAATTATAGAAGAAACTAAACTAAATCGCGAGTTACAAAGCAACTGCACTGTTCAAAACTTTCCGGGCGACTGACAATTCTCTGTTGTGCTACCGTTTAAAATATTCGTAAGGCTTATTCTAAAATCTAGCACTCCCACTTATTTTGAAACGTCTAGAACATTCAATCGTGTACGCAATAAATAAAACTGTTTTATTGGTTATAGCTTTGTAAAAATATCAGCTAATTGATGTTTCGACTGTACATTTTGAATTTCTATTTCATGACGGCTTATTACATCGCAGACAAAATGAAAGCGGACATCTATATGTTTTGATCGCTTACGAAATTTGGTATTACTAGCAAGTTTTATTGGTGATTGATTATCGACATATATCGGAATTGTTTCAACTGATTTTTAATTTTTTAAGCATTTGGCGCAGCCAAACTGCTTCTTTTGTTCCGTGCGTTAATGCGATGTATTCTGTTTCTGCTGTTGACAAAGCCGTTGACTAGCGCAGCAAATTCACCCACCGATAAAAATAAAAACAAAACCGTTCCTTGATCTACGCGTTTCTACGCACCCGGCATAATCCGCGTCAGTGTAGCTACAAATATCGGCTGTGCTCCCACTGTTTCCTAAAGTAATACCGAAATTGCATGTGCCTATCAAATATCGAAAAATGCGTTTAACGGCTTGCCAGTGCTCTTGACCGTATGAATTTAAAAATTGACTCGCGCAATTCACCGCGTATTCAATGTCCGGGCGGGATACTCTAGCAGCAAATAAAAGTGCGTCGACTGCTTCGCGATAAGGTATTCTCTCACTACTTTCATCTATATTTTCATTCTTCTTCAAGAATAACCCGGGTTCCGCGGGAATATTTACAGAATTCGCTTCGTTCATTCGAAATTTATCAATAACTTTTGGTATATAATTCGATTGGTTAATTTTAATCTTACGCTTTGGACGATCACACTTGATTTCCATACCGACAAATTCATTCGCTTGGTCAACAGTTATTTGATAATTGTTTTTTTAGATGAAATAATACACGATCAATCGCATCTTGGCTTTCACAGATAACTAAGCCATCATCGACATACAGCGCTAAATAAACTTTGGAATCATCAATCTTACCCACGAAAACACACTTATTGCTTTCAATGTTTTTGAAATTAAATCGATGCAAAAATGTAACAAATTTTTCATTCCAGCAACGCGGTGATTGTTTCAGTCCATAGAGGCTTCGTTTTAGCTTGTAAACGATGTTCTTGTCTTCCTCGGTGTAACCGTCAGGAGGCTGCAGATAGATTTCTTCTTGAAGTTTGCCGTGAAGAAACGTCGTCTTGACGCCGAACTTAGTTATTTGAAAATCCTCCTTGGCAGCAATTGATAGAAGAATTTTCATGGAAAAAATCGATGCCTTCTCGCTGAGAAAGCCCTATGGCCACCAGTCGCACTTTATATTTGACGCTTTTATGTTGCGAGTTTTTCTTGATGGCAAAAACCCATTTGCTTCCAATTGTACGTTTTTCTTTTGGCAAATTTACCGCAGTCCAAGTATTATTGTCACGTAAAGCTTGCATCTCTTCTTCGATCGCTTCTTGCCACTTCACTGTATCAGAGATAGCGATGGCCTCGCTATATGTCATCGGCACAGCATCTGCTACGGGCACTCCATAGCGTTGAATGGGATTGAGTTGTTGTCTGTCACGTAGCTGACGTTCTGCTTCAATTTGATTCTCAACGATTTGTTGCTGATTATCCCCTCTTCATCAACAGTTTCTTGGTTGGGGATGGTGGCATCAACAGCTTGTTGAGGATGAGCAACATTTTCTTCTTGCAAACCAGAATCAAACATGTATCTGTAAACGTGGATGTCTCCTTGCTTTTGTTGACATTCTATGATTTCATCATTAAAATCTACGTCACTGCTTACAAAGCTTTTCCTTGTTTCACTATCCCAAAGCCTATAATTTTTTGATTCACCTTCGTAGCCGACGAAAATTAGCCTTTTGCTTTTAGGATTGAGTTTGTGGCGTTTTTCTTTGGGCGTGTTTAGGTATGCATCTACACCGAACACACGCAAATGCTTGATCTCTGGCTTACGACCGAAAAACTTTTCAAACGGAGTTGATGTTTGTTCTTGGTTTATTATAACTCTGTTCAATGAATAACACGCAGTGTTGACAGTCTCTGGCCAAAGCTGAGCATCAACTTTACTGTTTATCAGCAACGTTCTTGCACTTTCCACGATTGTCCTCATTTCATCGCTCGGCCTTTTTCTTTACAGATTGCGTATTTTGTCCGTTTCTTCAAATTATCAATTCGTTTGATATGAAGTCTTACCGCTTTGCTTGACTGCTTGTCATTTTTCTTCAAACTTACGGCTTGTGTTTGAAGAGGAAGAGGCGACATACTTTCCTCCTCTTTGCTTCAGTTTTTTCCAGACTTCTTCTGCAGTTGTGCAGTTTATTAGGTACTAGTGCAACCGCATTTCTACAAAGCCGACAATAATACTCATTGCTCTTAATGAATTATTATTCCACTTTTTCCTTTTGCTGAGTTCTGGTGCTTTGCTGAGATCCGACTTGTCTGGTTCTGCTTCCGTGCCGTCCACATAGCCCATGAGATCAGCGGATCCCAGAGCAATGTTTACGCCGAATTTCCACATGGTGTAATTATTCGCGTTCAGCTTCACAAACTGAAACTCTTTATCAACCATGATCATAAGTCTATGTCCACTTTATGCTTAAGAAATTCTATGCACGGTAACACACAGCACCAAATTTTAAACAAACCACTCGCGATGTTTACTGGTACTAACGGTAAACTTTTCAGTTCTTAGTCAGATTAAAATAAATAAACTGGCGCAGTGGAAGCGTGCTGGGCCCATAAAATAATTGTTCAGCAGGTTTAAAATGCTTCCAAGTATATTTATTTCTCAATGAATTATGAAAGAAACTAAACTAAATCGCGAGTTACAAAGCAACTGCACTGGTCAAAGCTTTCCGGACGACTGACTTGCACTGTAAGTGCGAAGCTTTAACTATTACATTGATAGGTTGCTTATCTACTTACAATGTTATAGAGTACTGACGTTACAATAACAATTATCTGTTGTGCTAACGTTTAAAATATTCTTAAGGCTCATTCTAAAATCTAACAAATCATATTACAGAAAAGTAGACATTTTATTTTTTATTGTTGTCTTTCACGTCAAGAAAATACCTTAAGAAATAATCACATTCGCTACCAATCTTGAAGTTTTAAAAATATCCGGACCTTGCAGAAAGCGGCTGCATGTACAATAAAGATGGCATGATTGTTTTCAAGCAACTTTAAAACAAGACTTGTGTTTTCTTTACTGTGAAATCATAATGATAATAAATTGACGTTGACAATAAAATAATATTAGGTTTATTTAGTTAGTCCTAAGACGGTCCGAGAAAGGTCAATACTGCGAATTGTCATATTTTATTATTTTAATTTCATTTTCAACCAAATTAATATAAAATGAATGCAACTGTAGTCTTATAATATTTTAGACCAAAATTAAGTTAATTTTGTAAAATAAAAGTATTACAAAAGAAAATTTAATCTTCGAGCCTTTTTTGCTGCGAATAAGTCTTTAACTTCCTCCTTATTGATGTCGATTTGACGATGAATTGATATTAATGCCAACCCAGTTAATCATTCCTCACCAGTCGAGTTTGGGAGATACGTTTTCTGACGTTTCATTGTCGAAAATGTTCTCTCAGGTGTGCAAGTTGTAACTGGTAATGTCGCCAAAATTTTCAAAAGTTTGTGAATATTTGGAAACAGTTCGTTATTTTACTCTCCAAGGGCTTCAATTGCACAAGTCGCACGATCTACTTCAGGCTGCTGTTGGCATTTTGTTTGCCAGAGCTCAAATTCAGGTGTGATAGCATCACATTCCAAAAATTTACTATAAATTTGAAAAAAATCTTTTTCGAAACTGTAATCCTTCTTACCGCATTCTGAGGGTATCAAAATAAGCGGTTTTAGTGTAGAATTATGATCTTTGAATCTTAATTTCAACTGTGCAATAAAATCATCTAATAGTGGAATCATAATAGTAATTTTAAAATAAGTTTCTGGATCTAGTGAATTAACCTTTGGTCTTTGTTGTTGTCGTGGCACGATTCGTGCAACTTTAATTTCTTCGTCTACAGTTTTAAGCAGATTTAGAGCAGTTTGGAACTTCAGTGCAAATCATGAATCAACATTTTCGCGCATTTTTTCAAATGTTTTTGTTATTACCTTAACATGGTCTAAAGCGTCAACCAAGTCGCACAAAGGAGACTGCAATATTCTACATAGTGGTAATGTAAACGAAAATAACGCACTCAAGGAACATAAACTTAAAACCAATTTACTAGTCAAAATAGATTTTTAAAAAGGATGTCGCTTTAGATGACATTTCACAGTCGGCGTCAGTAGTCAACTCTTCTAACGTATCAACAATTGCTATGAAAATTTCCTCAAATTTAATTAATCCGTCATGATTTTCAACCCAACGAGTTTCACACATTGCCGTAAGAGTTTGCCATTTGGTTTTGGGAAATTTTAATTGTATGTTTCTCTTCAAGCAATTTTTGCGTTTACAGGATGGTTTCAGAAAATTTCCTAACGATTTTATAGTTTCAATAGTATTTCGACAAGATTGAATTGCACAGGAATGGCTTAAAGCTAAGTTCAATGAATGTGAACTACAATATACATACATACATATATAGCTTCTGGGTGGGATTCTCGAATCACTGTCTGCACACCGTTAAAACTACCTTTCATTGAAGAAGCACCATCATATCCTTGTCCGATCAAATAGCTGCTGTCAATCCCTAAATATTTCAGTGCCGTCAGAATTTTTTTAGCCAAGTACTTTCCCTTAGTGCTTTCAACAGAAATAAATGTTAAAAAACTTCACGCAAAATAAAAATGTTGCCTTTAAGCTGGACGAATCGCACACAAATTGACATTTGGCCTTGCCGTGAAACATCAGTTGTTTCGTCAGCCAGTATCGAAAAGCATTTCGCGGAATTCAAAGCTTCAACTAATTTTTTGGAATAATTTCTCCACACACAGCAATCAACTCATTCTGTATTGGTGAGCTAAAATAAGTAGCATTAAGCATTATAGATTCATTGTGCTGTATTAAATTTGAATCGCCACATTTCATACGCATCCACAATAGAGCTCGAAAGTTACCATAATTTGTATCAGGTTCAGGATCATTAAATTTAATTGGACCTGAATCACATGTTCCTTTTAAAGACAATTCTTGCCGACCACATCATTCAATTTTTTCAATAATAGGAACCATTTTTTTTCTATTTTCAGCTATCTGTAATGCGCGTCCAGTATCAAGTTGGCTCACAATATCTTTTTGTACATGCTTGAAAACTTTTATGAAATTATCAGCTGCTAGCACACAGGTTTTGTGATACTGGCTATCACTAAGGCGTTTGAAATCGTGAATTGCGTCTTTCCATTTTTTAAAAGGCTGACTAACTAACGACTTCAATTGCTGATGCAATCCTTTACCCACACACTCTCCGGCAAATAACACACAATATTTACACAAATCACCTTGGTCTCATTTAGTCGTGTAAACCAACCATGAGAAGCTATGCAACCAATGTGTTTGAAATTTAAGCTTTCTTTTATCGTCTGTTACTGGAAATTGAAACGATTTTTCCGGCTCCCAAGGAGAATTTAGAAGCTTATATTTCAAATCATCGTCTATCTTATTCCTTAATCCTACATAATTACCAACATCTACGCTGTTTTGCTGAACTAACATATTATTTTGGAAAGTCTCCGTGGCACTGAAACTGGTATTGGGTATGGAAATGTGAATGTTAGTATCAGGCACAGTTAATAGCTGATTATCGACACTTTTGATATCACTATCAGGAGTGTCAGTTTTCTTAACTCTCTTAAACATGCAATCGAATAAAGTGTTTTCCTTTCGACGTTTAAGCATTTTGGATGAAAATCTAGAACCTATGACAAAGAAAAATTTGATGGATGTATTTCGATAAAGTAGGGTAATTATTATCAATTTACTATTTCACCATCAAGCGTATCCCAAGTAAGCATTCTAAAACTTAACTTTACCGGTATACATCTTTTATGTACAGTAATGTCTTGTTAATCTTGCTTTTGATATTTAAAATTTGCAATTTCAGTTGTGGACTAAAATTTTCACACATAGCCGTTTTTTGAATAAAACAAGTATTTAAACTAAGCCAAAAGAAAATTTTTATGTGATTATTTTGGGAAGACAAGTATTCATTGTTAAGCTATTAAATATCATAAAAATAAAACTAATAACATAATACCCTTTTCTGGTAAACATCAAAATACTATAAACTCAACGTTTTGCCCAGGCAAAAGTTTTCACACGCTAAGTTTTAAAAGATATGATATTGAAGAAAGCCTCGGAAATTTTCGACAAGAGGGAAAATATTGCATTGTAGTGGACCATTGGTTGTTCGGATAAAGAAGGCATTAATGTATCATTGCTACTCACCTGAAAGATAGTTGCACTAGTGTATTCACTTGAATTACTCAACGCTATGCACTTGCAACACTTTAAACTTGCAAATCAACACTTTACACTTGCACTTTACGCTTTACACAGCAAACTAAACACTTCTTACTTCTTCAGTCTCGTGACTTGTGGTTAGCAAATTGACATATGAATCCCACCAAAAATGTGTAATTTAAGTTGACGGTGCACTGAATTCAAATTTTTGGGTGAAAAATTGGAAGCAGTGCAGTGGACATAAGTTATGAAATTTGAATTAGAACTACTTTTGGATTTTCAATGCATAAATGTTTAAACATCCTCGGGCTCAGTTTTGAGACATATTTTTACCACTATACCTTAATAGTCACGATACACCCTGTTGCGACCATTATCTAGAATTCATGGGAACATGGTTATTCACCCTTTCCCACAAATCTACACGCGCCGGAAACTCAAGTTGCAATTCTGCAACGTGCATTTCCCACAAAACTCCGAATTTCAGTAATTTTAATCCTCACATGTTGCAGCGTAAACATTTTTCCAAAAGTTCATTTAGCTTTCTTCACAGGTAAAAATCTAGTTTGCGAGGCAGTCATTAAGTGAAGCGACAAATCGCTAGATCGTGGCGCGTCGGCTAACTTGAAATTGAATTATTAACTAAACAGTTATTTCAATAAAAATCTTGCCGAAAACTTTAATTTGTTCTTTTTTTTAATCAATCTCGGCTAACGCGCGTAACTGGCGACGAGGTCACAAAGTCACTGCGGACAAAACGGAAATCAGTTTTGTCGATATTGCCCGTATGAATACGCATAGAGTATCCTTGAACCACGTGTGGTTGATTTGATCAAAAGAAGAACATAAGGATATATTAATTGGAAGCAAGATGGATATCAATTTCACCAAAAAAGAGAAGTTAATGCTCAACTGGGTTCAAACACACTAATTGGAAGCAAACTGGACATCAATCTTACCAAAAGGATAAGTTAATGCTCAACCGGATCCTGATACATCAACTGGAAGCAGATCAGATATCGAATTTAACGAAAACCTCAGGCCCCAACATCCATAAGGTCAGATTTCTAATTATAACAAAGTAATTCTTGGAAACATTCAAGAATTTATGAAATTTTTTTTTCTCTTCTTGTGTCTTCTTGTAACGCAAACTTTTTTTTTCTAAATTTAGTATAAGATTTAAATTAATAAATACAGTGTCATAACATAAAATAAGTGTAAGTGTAGTGTGTAAATCCGGGTGAAAAATTGTGAGCGGTGTTGAAATAATCTTGACTTGTTTTCGCGTAGCAACTTTCAAAGTTTTACGGGTATGGCTTCTTTCAATGTAGATCCCTTAGAATTCCTATATAAATTACCGGAATATAATGGAGATCCGAAAGAATTGCAAAATTTGGTTAGTTTGATAGATGGGATCTACCCTTCTTTGCAAAATTGCGACGCATGAGCGCAAACATTATTTTCGTACTCTCAAAAGCAAGCTAAAAGGAAAAGCCCGCGAAACAATCGAGATAAATTGTCACGCAGTTTCATGGGCCGAAATAGAAACAGTTCTTACCAATAACTTCGGAGATAGGTTGAGTATTGAAGAACTTTTCGACGCTCTTAACATTTTTAAAAGCAAACTACCAGAACCCATGGGGTCCATACTGTTCTGCCGAGACCCCGATAGTTTGGAAAAAGCGTTAGATATCCTCTTCCACGCTAACTATGCTTATTTTGAACCTCACAACCAATCAAGTAGTCGGTCAAGTAATAATTCGAATCAAAATAGGGGCACCCAACAATCAAATAGCCGCGATAGACGATACGGTCAAAAAAGCAATGACAATCGAGGTAGACAATGGCGAAGCCAGAATGATATTAACCGGAATCAACGCTACGATCATTTTCGGAATGTTTACCAATACTTTAGCAATAACCAAAGAACCGGACAAAACAATCCCTTTCATGAGCCTTCCACTCCAAATCATTGGAATGATAGCCGAAACGTTAACCATCGCCAATCTCCCCCAGAACCTATGGATGTTAATAATCATGAAATTCAAGAAAATTTGCCTTTATCAGCCTAAAAAGAAATTCACCACATATAATAATAAAAACCAAGCTAACTCCCTTCAAATTTATTATCGATACAGGAGCTACTAATTTCATTATTAATCCTGGACTCTGTCATCCAAAATGGAAAATGGGTACTGCAACAACGATGTTGCGAACTCTTCAAAATAACGTCGCTATCAGGCAAAAAGTTAAAATTCCTATGGTCGAAGAACTAGGAGATACTTCAAAAACAATTGAGCTCCTAGTATTTAAATTTCATGATCAATATGACGGGTTATTGGGTAACGATGTCCTTGGACGACTGAATGCTATAATAGATTACTAGCAGAACCCAGCACTCGAAATTCGAGTGCAATGATGGTTTTATTATAACTGACTCTAGAAATTCGATCGAATAATCATCAATCTCAGTTAGAACCCTTATTTTCACGCTTTCACAAATTTAAGTTAAATTCAAAAACCTTTTTCCAAACTTTCCTTAAAAACGTGTATTTTAACTATTAAACCAGATGAACATTTCGTCTGGCACACCCAGACTTCTGTAGTGTATAACTAATTCCCTAAGTTCTCTGTTTCTATTTTACTCCCAAACGTTTTTCATTTTCATCGCAAAATTTAATCAGCTTAATTGATCCATTTCCTAAGTCATTATTCATTCTAATCCCTACAGGTACTCTACTTATCTCTATAGTTTTCCTTATGTCTAGCTCATTGACTTTCCTTACCTATTTTATTACCTTAAGGTTTTCTATTTCATCTTATGATTAGGGTCTCACATATGTTTTGCTACCGATGATCGTACAGTATTAATCCTTGCCCTCCTAGCTAATGCTGACTCTTTCATGTGTTCCTCGAGTGTCGTGATCGCAAGCATCTTCGTCTGCCCAATGTAGATATGCTGGCAATTCCCGCACGTAATCTGGTATGTGCCACTTTTTTCTCCTCCTTCTTGTTTGTCCTTTTCCGTCGATATGCTATTTTTGAGTTGAATGCCGCTCTTAGCTACCACTTAGATGTTTATTTTTTTAACATGCGTTTCAAGTCCCTGTTCATTTTGGAAAAAGGTTTTTGAATTTAACATAAATCATCAATCAATATAATAGAACGGCGACGCTAAATACAATACACACGAATGGTCTACAGAGAGAAAGCTATCACACAACACCAAACCAGTGAACGGTCAAAAACAATACACATGAACGGTGTAAAGTGAGAATGAAAATATTGGTAAATATGGTGAAATTTGATGATTTAATTAGCTTCGAAAAAAGAAACTAAAACACTTGGCACAGTCCTAGATACGAACCTGGGACTCTCGCGTGGAAGGGCAAACTACTACCGCATACACTACACAACCCGTAGATAATCAGGGTTTCTATTTTGGTAGTGAAGGTTAGTATAACATTCGTATTTATCGCTGTGTGAACGTTGAACGTTGTGTATGGATTACTAAGAAAATCTATTTTCTATTTTCTCTCTCTATATTTTCCAAACAGATTTTCACAAAAAATACAATTCTGCACATCTACAGGATATTCTATTTCCATTGATGTATTTTTTATCAAAATCTGTCCAGAAACAACGGCTAAAATGGTACCACAAAATTCATGTTTACCGATTAATTATATAGATAAGCAAGACCTGCTTAAGTTGAACGATAAAAAGTTCAAACTCCAATATGAAAACGCTAACATAAAAAGTTACAGTTTCAAAGAACCCGGTATTTAAAACGTCAATATGCCAGTAGAGCAAAAGGATGGGTTAGTATAAATTAACCGCAAAGCTTCCAAAGACGAAAAAATCATCTCAGAAGAAGATATCTATGAGGCACTAGACTACCAAGTTAATGCATTAGTAAAAATCAAAGGAAACGCGGAAAAGATAGTTAAATTTTCTCATCAAAAAACCGAACTCATAACTGATGGAAACTTCTATATAGTAAAAGAAATTTCAAATCTGCTATTGCTAGACCAGATTCGAACCGATCATTTGAACTATGAGGAAAAGGATAAATTAATAAAAATTATTAAAATGTCCAATATACTTTTCCAAGACGATTGCGATTCAACGTTCACCACGTTATAAAACATGAAATTCGTACAATGAACCAGGTGCCAATCGCAGTAAAATCGTATCGGTTTCCATACATCCACAAAGTCGAAGTAGCTTCTCAAATAAAGGATATGTTGAACAAATGTTTTATTAGACCGAGTTTTTCCCATATTCCGCCCCAGTTTGGATAGTACCCGAGAAACTGGACGCAAGCGGCAAAAAGAAATGGAGGGTAGTCATAGATTACCGAAAGCTCAACGAGGTAACCATAGATGACAAATACCCAATTCCTAACATGGATGAAATCCTATAAAAGTTAGGAAGATGCCAGTATTTCTCCACACTCGACCTTGCCAAAGGATTTCACCAGATTGAGAAAGCAAAACAAGACGTACATAAAACCGCCTTCAGTGTCAAAAATGGTCACTATGAATTTCTCCGATGCCTTTCAGCCTAAAAACAGCACCAGCTACTTTTCAAAGGCTGATGAATAACGTATTTTCGGATTATATTAACAAAATATGCTTGATATACTTGGAGGATATCATCATATTCTCGACCTCTCTTCAGGAACATCTAAAATCCTTACGTAAAGTCTTTCAACGTCTAAAGGACGTGAACTTAAAGGTGCAACTCGATAAATCCAAATTTTTAAAACATGAAACGGAATTTCTCGGGCACATCGTTACACCTGAAGGCATTAAGCCAAATCCCAATAAAATCACTTCCGTACAGCAATTTCCTCTTCTTGGCACACAAAAAGAGATCAAACAATTTTTAGGCCTTACAGGCTATTACCGTAAATTCATAAGAAATTACTCAAGAATCGCAAAGCCTATGACCAAATATTTGAAAAAAGATTTTAAAGTAAAAACAGATGACTGCGAATATAAAGAATCTTTTCAAACTTTAAAACGATTGCTAACTAACGATCCAATACTACGCTACCCAGATTTCGGAAAGACTTTCACAGCGACAACAGATGCTAGCCAATTTGCATTAGGTGCAATACTCTCGCAGGATGATCACCCGATCTGCTATGCCAGCCGGACATTGAATGGCCACGAAGAAAAATACAGCACAATCGAAAAAGAGATGCTTGCTATTATTTAGGCGACCAAATATTTTCGCCCAAGTTCAAAATTAGTTCGATGGCGCTTAAAACTAGCAGAGTATGATTACACAATCAAGTATAAACGAGGTGTAAAAAATGGAAACGCTGATGCGCTTTCCAGGATAATAATTAACCACATAGAAGAGGAAAACCGTATCATTCCTGAAACAAAAAATCCATTAAACTTCTACAAAAGGCAAATAATAATAAAAAGAGTCGCATCTGGTTCACTAAAAGTAAAAACTTTAGCAATTTTTAAGAATTCTAGGAAGATAATAATGGCAAAAAATATTGACGAGAATACTGCTCTCATCCTACTTAAAACACATTTTGATCCAGATAAAGTCAATGCAATACTTATAGAGGATGAAAATTTCTCCGAAAAAATCCATAACACTTATAGATCTTACTTTTCCGACAATAGAAATTAATTTAAAATCATTAGATGTAAAAAGCTACTACAGGATGTAACAGATGAAGGTCAATTGAAAGAATTAGTTGAGTCAGAACATCTAAGGAACAACCATAGAGGCATAAACGAAAATTTCCAAGAAATAAAAGCAAATTATTATCATCCAAATATGCGTGATAGGATCACAAAATTTGTGAACAACTGTGAAATTTGTAACACCGAAAAATACGACAGAAACCCTGTCGAACAGAAATTCCAAAGTACTGAAACGCCTAGCGAACCTAGAGAAATAATACAAGTTGATGTGTTTTATAGCTTAGACAAAACTCTGTTCCTTACTTTTGTAGATGAATTCTCAAAATTCGCCCAATTAGGATTTAAGGCGATACCACTCTTAGACTTTCTTAAACAGCAGAGCATTGAAGTACAATTTGCATCCAATAATAATCATACGCCAAACGCGGACATGAACCATGTCCACAACACTCTAAACGAGCATATTCGACTTTTGAGGCATGATGTGAATAGAGACAGTGACACAGTTGAAGAAAAACTTTTTAGAGCAATACGCTTTTATAACCAACCAATACACTCAACAACTGGTAGAAAGCCAATTGATTTCCATTTAGGTAAAGTAGATATAAACGAATACCCTGAGACAGAACAACAGAAAAGCTTAATATTGATCGGGAAAACGTTGAAGTCCAAAGATGATCTATTTTCATAAAAGAAGTTAGAGGAGGAAAAGATCACACAACTGGAAAAGGAAATTAACTCATTCGAAGAAATTTACCAAACAAATTATGTCATAAATCTACTCCGGAACCACGTAGACGACGTAGAGCAAGCTATACTTAGTGGCAAGTCTAACATACTCTCTCGAAACATACTAACGGAAAAGGAATTGGAATAAGTTTCAGACGTCGATATGCTACCCTTCATTAAAAAAACAGTTGCATATTATTTGGAAAATATCATTATAATTCTAAACATTCCGCGCCATTCAAACTCAATCCGATGTTTTGGTAGAACCTATCTCAAATTTACTAAATAAAACAATATTCCTACCCGAATATAGAATAATTTTAGGTGAACATAAAAATATATTCCACTCCACTGTTGTAATTAATTTAGAGAAAAATTTCGTATTGAATAATGATAATTGCAAACCACATCTTTAAAGCTGAAGAATTTTCTTGTAAAATGGTGACACATAAGGAAGCTAATATTTAGGAACTAATGCCAGGCTTAGTGATCACTAAAAATTTTGAGCTTACAATAAATCAATGGAAAATGGAGATTTTCAACTCATAAACTTGGTTCACGTTTAGGAGTTGAAAATCTCCATTCGATTTAACATTGGTCGTGACTAATAAATCATACACCTTAAAAAATATAAGATAGAATGTGACGAAGTGTCGTTCGCTCATTTAGTAATAACTTTAATGTGTAAAATAATGTCACGGAAGCAAATTTCCCTCGATGTTCAGAATTGGTTATCGAAAAAACGGCGAGTCGTTTTGAATAATAACTAAAAAGTACTCAATCTCAATTGAAGCAGTGCAGAAAATTTGGAAGAAGTTTGAAACCTGTGAGAAACTATTCCGGAAAAGGTCGACAGCAGGCTACAACTTCTCGTGTAGACAACAGGATCGTGCGAAGGATAATACAAAATCTGAAGTTATTGTCACGGGACATTGTGCAATCGATGATATTTTATGTCAACAGTTTCATACATTCTCGACAGCGTGAATAAAAAGAGGCTACTCGAATTTGCCAATAAATACGTGAATATGCCTCTGAAATTTTGGAAAAAAGATTGTGATCTGACGAGAGTAAATTCAAGTTATTTGGACAAAAAAGGCGATGTAAGGTATGGCAAACGGCTGGCAAAGCTCTCAAAGAAGCGTGTATTCAAAAAACAGTAAAGCATGAAAATGGTAATGTTTTTATATGGAGATACTTTGCTTAGTCAGGTGTCAATTATTTGGGTCGAATTGAAGGCATTATGATAGAAGAAAGCTATGCTGATTTACTGTGTGAGAATGTGGACGAATCTTAGTTGAAATTAAAAATACAAAATAATTTTACATTTTAGCAAGGCAGTGATCCAAACATAAGGCTGTCTTGCGGGAAGCTTACTCGTGACAAATTAAATAGTCAAGTGATTGCTTCCTTCAAAATTACTGTTGCAGCTGCTGATATGGACACATTATTGCGTGCAGACTTCCGGCTTCCTGGTGTCTTTGTGAAACGTTTAACGATCATCGCAGGCAAAAAAAATTCCCAAAAACAGCAGCCAAACGATCATGCCTCTACACTTATGGAACCGAAGCGGAATAGCTTAATAACTTGTTGCGGATCAATTCTCATTTTTGTAGTTCACTTTTCATTTCTTCCAAATTTGGAATATATTCAAATTTCCCTCAGTACACGTCCAAATAATCAGCATTGGCAGTACTAAATCCCAATTAAATAATCCACCACACGCGCTGTCTCTGTTGAGAGGTGAGTTCAAGTGATCGAGTGCGAATCGGTTCTCTTTGCATGCTATCGCCCTCTGATTGGCCGAAAACATTTTGGCATATTACCATATATGGTAATAACCGAAGCAAAAATGCTTCGTCGTGTGATCGCGGTGAATTGTAGGAGGTGAGTTGAGGATGAGAGGGAACACGGGAAGTCGTCGCGGTAGGTGTACTTTGATCGAACGCGAATTTTCCGGGAATTTTAAAAAAAAACGTAGCAACGAGTCCGCCTGAGAATTAGAGATTTGATCGTGAAATGTGCGCAACTGGTTCGAGCCGAGCATTTTGGTGGTTGATCATACGCGTGGCTAATAGCAGACTCCGAGTCGTAATCTTGTGCGCCGTAGTCGCGAGAATTTCGCAATTATTGGCCAGGAGGCTAGAAGCAAGTAGTCCCGTCGCTGCGAACAAAAATAAAACATTGGACCGCGAGGAGTCCGCAGACGTTCAATAAATTTGTGGAGCTCGCGCCCGGACTGCGAATGGAATTGGTGCGTCCTGGTTTGATTTCGTTGCGCGAAAAAGGCGAAGGAGACTTCAAGGTGCCAAGGCTGAGGAGTCGAGTCGCGAACACTCACATATCGCCTGCGTTTTACGATATGCGGTGGGAGTCGGGATCGGAAGGAACTGGCTTCCGTTCGATGCAGGCTTGAACGAGATTCCGCCGCCTGGCAGGGCTTGTATGGTGCAACGGCAAAAGCGCCAGGAGTGGAGTTGTTGATTTGCCTGGGAGTAAGTATGTTGCGATCGTAGCGTGAGGCCGCAGCACTTGTGGTGAAGGTGTACGGAAAACGGAGGAACGCCTTGCAAAACGGCCAAGACGAAAGGCGGCAACGCAAGGGAGCAATCCTCGAAAGTCCAATTCGAGGAAAGTGAAGTGAAAATACAGGTCGCCGGTGGTGGTGATCGCCGCGACACAATTGTCGGGCTCAGCGATAAAGTGTACAGGAAGCCCGGGACACCGGATCGAGCGTTCGACATGCTGACGGAACGAACTTGTGTGATGTCATTGAGAAAACATTTAAGGAGATATGGCCTAACTTGGCGTACCAGTATGAAAGCCCAACACATTAACTTCGATGTTTCGACCTCACTACCTGAGTGTTTGCAATTCTAATTTCACTCTTCGATAAAAATTAAAATTTGAGTGTTTCATGTGAAAGCTCTTTGTAATAGATACTTGCATAAAATATCTATCGTAAGTAACTACAATCAGTTATAAACACACCATTTAAGAGATTCATTTGTTCTATATACAAAAAAAAATATATAAAGTGAACATAACATGAAGTGAATTTTTTCATGGTTCTCCCCTCCTCAGCATGTGCGTGATTAGGTTTTGTTCGGTTATTGACGTTTCCTTTTGATGTTTTTTTTTCTTGATGTGAATTTTATTAACCCACGACCCGGTGAGCTAGCCGGTTTTCAAAACATTTTATCTATGGTCGCCACTATGCGACCGCTGTTGGTGGGTGCTCCGCACGGGGGCCTCCTCTCGACGGTCATCGTCCATGTTGCGTCCGAAGTGGCGGGGCACATGGAAGATGATTGGCTGGGAGGGAGGTGAGTGAATGCGGGGCACGCAACAAACTTTTTACTATCAGAAAGGGGGCTACCAACCAAGCTCAAAGATTTCTTTCATTCGTGTTTTCTTGCTAACGATGATATTGTCTGTCTTACTGAGACGTGGCTAAATAAAAATATATTTCACGCAGAGCTTTCCACATTACACAATATTTATCGAGCTGACCGATTTTGTCTCAGATCTTGCAAGTGTGATAAGGCGGAGTCCTGATTGCGGTTTCTAAAGATATTTCAAGTGGTCTGTGCAGTGACTTCCTCCCTGCGCCTCCTGTTGAATGCATTGTTGTCAAAGTGGCTACGGTGTCAATACTCTTCTTATATTGTCTGTATATATTCTTTGCAAATGACCTTCTGTAATCCTGGAAACCTTCTTCGACGAGTTCTCTTCTTATGTCCTTTGCAAACATCTTTCTGCGATGATAATAGTCTCTGGTGATTTCAACTCCCCCATGGTTGTTTGGCATAGTTGCTCATCAGATTCTCCCGTCTCTGTCAGCCGCCCGTCCTTGTTATTTTCTTCCTATCTTTCGCTTTGCATTATGATTCAGCACAATACCTTTTATAACACTAATGGGCGCTTACTTGTTCTTATCCTTTCAAACATACCACCCACTCTTCTCTCTGTCGCCCCGCCTTTGCTTCCTTATGTACCACCCGATCCTCACCATCCATCTATATCCTTTACTGTTAATCTCTTGGCATCTAAGAGAAATCGAACTGGTCCCTCGTCTCGTTATAACTCCAAAAAAGCCAACTTTGAGGCGATGTCTAATGAGTTATCTTCTGTTGATTGGTATGACCGCCTTCAGTTTCTAACTTGCAATTAAGCGGTATTCAACCTTCATAACTCTCTATCAAGCATTATTTCACTCTCACTCCGCAATTCCGTCCATCAAAGAAGACAGATGTTCCTTGGCTAACTAAAACTGCTATTTTTGCACTTAGGCTTAAAGATAAAGCCTATTGTAATTCCAAACTAGTTAAATCTTCCCAGAGCAAACTAGATTATTGTCGTCTCCGCTCAGACACTAAAGAAACAATTAGATCCGCTAAGCAAACCTTTTTTCTATATATTGAACAATCCCTTCTTTCTAACGAAACTAAACCCTTTTGGTCTTGTATCCATTCTCTCAAATCCAGTAATTCTTTCCCTGATTCTGTTATTCTTCACAATACCGCAGCTTCTTCTCCTGATTTTATGTGTAATATGTTCGCGTCCCATTTTTCCTCTTCTTTCACTGCTGTCTCTGCTTCGAATCTTGTTCCCTTGCTGTCTTCCATTCATCCCTTGATACCGCCGTTCTAAACATCCCCAGAGAAAGTTGCTTACTTCATAGGCCAACTAGAGACTAGTGTTGGCAGTAGCGTACCCAGGATTTTGATAAGGGGGGGGTTATATTTTTGAAGTCTTGACTAGGTACGTTTGCTAGTTCTTCATTGTAGATATGAAGATATAATTATGTAATCATACTTTTTCACCGGTCAAAGTTGGAGTTGGAGAATTCTGGCAGACTTTAGCCCGATTGCATGTCTGGTTTCATTTACTTGAATCATTCATGATATTTTCATTCAAATTATAAAATTATGCGCTTGACGTGTGAAAGAATCTACACTGTATCTGTATACTTCCTTGGAACCGTAAAGTGTATATGCATGTTTGCAAGTACATATATTGAAACGCCTTCAATACCTACAGGCTAGAAAAGAAAGCAATTAATGAAGTAAATGCCATGGGAAAGTGAAACTGTCACTAAGCACAGACAGAGTATTGTCGTAATCAGGGCTGGCTAAGCTTGTTTGCAGCCCATGCAGGGAAGCAACTCTGCGCTCTCAAGCAAATTTGTCGTCATTTCCACGTAACGCATGAGGTAGACTTTTTGTACGCGTTTTTTTTAATGAGGTGTCCCCAATAGGCCTAATCCTCAGATTATAAATCATATGACAAAATAAAAGCAATCCAATTTTTGAGGGTTCTGATCAAAGATAGAAAGAAACATTCAAAAATATAACTGTTGCTACTAAGATATGGGTGCAAATTAAATAAATTACACTTTTCTGGAATTTTACTTCGAAAACTTTCAATCAGGTGACCATATTCTAATGTTCCTACCAACTCTTTATCTATATATAAAATTGCTAGTCTTCATACAATAATTAAAAGATAACGGCACACACGGATCCAATTTGTGCAAACTATGCCCGTATCACCCTAAGGTGGGATCTCTAAAGCACCATAGGCCGTAAATTTTACTGTGAAATAGATATAAAAAATTTAATTGCGAAGAGATACTGAATCTCGCTCAACTCCCACGTTTCAGAGTGTCTGAGCGAATAATTGTTAAAGTGGGTGACTTAGTGGTTAACGCTAGTTGAAGGCTCCTTGTCGACAAATAGTTTTCGGGAATGAGATTTGATGCCGCACTATCATTTCACTCAGCTGTGAATGAGAACCTGAATCAAATCAGGGTAATAATCACGGGTGAGCGTGTTCCTGACCACTTCACATCCTTGGTCAAGTAAATGAAATAAGTCTAATATTGCCTGAAGGCCCAATTTTGGCGGATGCGCGATCGATTATTATTTTTACCAACCTCTTCCCAGGCAATGACGAAGCCGTATGTATATATGCTTGTGATATATAATCCATAATATTCGAATCTTCGAATTTTTTAAATTTACGCGAGGTGATCAAAGTTTTAAAATGCCGATAATGATACAAACTTAGTATTCAAAACTCATCTAAAGTAACGGTGAGAAACAGTGTAAAATGGGATTCAAATTTTATGTCCATGCATAAAACAGAACCCTTCGCCGGATAAAATTATAGTGAAATATCTGAACGACGATTTTTTTTCAATAGCTCATTCAACACATCTTCTGTAGATGGAGTGAGATCTTTAGGAATATTTAGCAGTGCCAATCCATTTAGCCGTTCATTGCTGGTGGAATTTCGCAAGTATGTTTTTAGTCGTCGTAATATTGAAAATGATCGTTCGTTTGAATACGTAGATACTGGGAGAACAGCCAATATTTCTGGCAATTTCGATATATTCGGCAAAATGTTTGAATTACACATGCTTAACCCATCTATGACCGCTTTTGGGCGGTTTACTATTTCAAGATGCCCTATCTCTCTGTACCACAGAGTCAATTCAGCATTCAATTCTTCTTCAAGGGGGGGTTTGAACCCGTAAACCCCCACCTTGGGTACGCCACTGAGTGTTGGCCCTGGGCCTGATGGTATCCCGAACTCATTGGTCAAACAACTTTTTTCCTCTATAAGTATTCCCCTAGCTTTAATTTTTAACTCGAGTCTCTCTTCAGGTATTTTCCCCAAGTTTTGCAAGCTGACTAATGTTTTCCCAATCTTCAAATCTGGCGACCCTACACAGGTCATAAACTATAGACCTATATCTGTTCTTTCCTGTTTTGCTAAACTTTTTGAGCGCATTGTCCATTTCAAACTTTATATTTATCTTAAAAAGGTAATTGCTGTTGAGTAACATGGTTTTCGGGAAAACCGATCAACTGCGTCAAATCTATTGGAATTTGTCAATTCAGTCTCGGCTGCATTAGATTGCTCAACTAGAAGTTGTTACCGTCTTTACTGACTTTTCGAAAGCGTGTGGCACAGTTACTCATGACATTTTGTGTTGGAAACTCATGCACTATGGCGTAACTGAAGTTCTTCTGGTTTTGTTCCTACCTTTCTAACCGCATGAGTAGAGTCAGCTTATTTGGTGGACACTCTGATCCTTTTTTCCCATCCTCTGGTGTTCCTCAAGGCTCTATACTGAGTCCTCTTCTTTTTCTTATTTCTATAAATGACTTACCTGCTCTGATTAATTCTTCATGCCTATTGTATGCTGACGATTTCAAGTTGTTTCGCGTTATAAAGTCTCCAATTGACTGCTTCCTGTTTCAGAACGATCTATACACGCTTATGCGTTGGTGTCAGTCTAATCTTCTCTATCTAAATGTGTCTAAATGTCATCTCATGTTTTTCTCTCTCAAAATCTCGCCGTTTTTCTTTCCTTTTAAACTTAACGATTGTCCTTTGCTTCCAGTTGAAAAGGTCAAATATTTGGGTGTGGTATTTGACTCTTAACTAAAATTCAATACCCACATCTTTCAAATAACAGCCAAATCATCACGTATGGCGGGTTTCATCCTTCGAATGTCCCAGTCCTTTAAAAATATATCCTCTCTAGTCAATTTATTCATATCGCTTGTTCGTCCAATCCTTGAATATTGTTCCCAAGTTTGGTCTCCGCATTTGTATTACTTAATATCCTTGATTGAGTCCGTAAAACGTAAGTTCACCCATCAATTATTCTTCAGATATGGTATCACGCATGTGTCCTACATTGATAGACTTTCCTTTTTTGATCTTATGTCCCTTCAGTCGCATCTAGTTTATCTCGATCAATGTTTCCTTTTTAAGATTTGCCTTCATGGGAGTTCGTGTAACTTGCTCGCTACTCTTAAATTCCGCAATTCTATGAGACAATCACGTTCTAACGACGTTTTCGAAATTCAGTTTGCGCGTACTAATGTGCGCTTTCATTCCCCAACGCATCGGTTGAAACGAATGCATAAAAGCTTGGAGTTTGGTTATTTCCCCCACTCGTTGTTTATTTTTAAGACGATGTCGCTTGCGGCACTAAACCGTTATAATTTTTCTTCTTAACTTTTCCCCTCTATTCTGTAATTTGTACATTTTTCTCTTTATGCACTTGTTTTTTTTTGTTTTATTATTATTATTGTAATTTGTTTCACTTTGTAATTGGTTTAAGCTGTTAAGTGAAATTACATGAATAAATAAGGCAAAGAAAACTAATATCTTCTTAAAAGCAAACATAGTGAAATTGGTTGAATGGCCACCACAACCTCCAAATATAAGCCCCATTGAAAATCTGTGGACGTATTTGTACGAAGTTGTTGATGAAACTAATGTGACACACAGAACTTCTTTTTATGCAGCCGTCCAGAAGGCGTTGGAGGAAATCAATAAAGCCACCTGAAAATTTAGTTGACAGTGTACCTCGTCGAACATATACAATACTAAATGCTAAAGGCGGTAACACTTAGTACTTAGCACAATTAAGATTGCTTTCATTTATCATTTATCTACTCGTATGTAATTGAAAATTGTTTGGCATATTTTGACTAGGCCAAAATTTAACAATAGTGAATAAATTGAATACGACCGACAGGTGCTAGAAAAAATTGATACAGGGAGTTACTTCAAACTACGAGCTAACCATCTACTAGAGTCAATTAAGAGAGGTGAAAAAGGCTTAAAAGTAGCAAAATCAGTTTTAGGAAACGTTAGTCACTTGGGAATGACAAATTCAGCGCTGGCAAGAATGAAGTGCTTCCCAAAAGTACACAAAGGGGAACGAGTTACGAGAAATAATCGATGATTCAAATTCATCAACATATAGAACCGCAAAACGGTTCGTGACAGAATATAGAAAGTTAGGCTCCATCAACGGATTAAAAACGATGAGGAACTCTTTAGAACTTGTCGAAAAGTTAAACGTAAAGGATCTAATAGGTGAAGATAACATTCTGGTTTCATTTGATGTGGCAGCTTTGTTCCCGGGCATAGCCCATAAACAAGCGCTATATCAGTTCGAAATATGACTGAGAAAATTAGGAAAAACAATAGAGGAGAAAAAGAGGAAGAAAGTTTTTGTCAAATTAGCGGGACTATGTATGATCGAGAACTTTTTCACTTTTAGGGGAGGTTTTTGTAAAACTACACGGTGACTAGCGATGGGTAACCTATTATCACCAATGTTGGCAGAAATATTTATGTCGAATTTGGAGGAAGCGATGCAAGAGCGGGGGATTTTGCCGAATTTTTGGGTAATTTTGGATGATATTCTGGCGATTGTTCAAAACGACAAGGCGCAAGAGCAAAAATTATGAACAAAGTGCATCCGAAAAAAAAAATTTGCACTGTAGATTGAGCAAAAAGGAAAAACTGCCATATTTTGACCTCCTACTAACGAAAAACAGGAAGAAGATAGAGCTGTCGATTAATCATAAGATAACAGCTAACCAAAGGATCGCCTACCAACACAAAACGGTAGCGCACCATTGTATGGTGCACCGGCTGCTTACAACTCCGATGAACAGGTTTAACTACGAAAGGGGTTGGAATAAATGTTGGATGCAACGGATAAAAACGGATACGAGAAGCAGATCATCAAAAAGAAAAATAGGAGAATGAGAGTAAAAAGAGAAAGAAACGAAAGTCAACGATTGAGGAGAATCAGTATAACATTCTTGGATATGCATAGAGACTTGAAAACCATGTTAAAAAAATACATCATGGAAGTGATATCAAAGAAAGGTTTTCAACTAAAAAATAAAATACCGAAGGAAAAAGGCAGAAATTGCCAGCGAATCTACATAAGACAGACGAAGATACTTGCGATCACAAGATTCGCAGAACACGTGAAAGAGTCAGCATTAGCTAGGAGGGCAAGGATTAATACTATGCGATTAGCTGTGGCAAAACATATGTTAGACAATAATCCTAAAATAGAGATAGAGAACCTTAAAGTCATAAAACAGGCAAGAAAAGTCAATGAGTTAGACATAAGCGAAACTATAGGGATAAGTAGAGCACCTTAAGGGACTAGAACGAACAAATACAACACTTAGGGAATGGATCAATAAAGCTGATTAAATTTTGCGATCAAAATGTAAAACGTTAAGGATTAAAATAGAAACGCAGAACTTAGGGAATTAGTTACACACTGAAGAAGTCTGGGTGTGCCAGATGATATGTATATCTGAATCAATAGTTGGAATTCACGGTTTTAAAGGAAATTTTGAAATAACGTTTTTGGATTTAACTTAAATTTGAAAGCGTGACAATAGGGTTCAAACTGTGGTATTTTAAAAGTGAATAGGAGAGAGAGAGTTAATTTACAAACAATTTAATCATTTTTTATATTATTATATATAGTTTCAAAACTCATATACATTGTAAAGGCTTGCTTTTCCTGAATGCAATAATCTTTTGCCGTATTACAAAAATCGTTTCACTTACATATTTAATTTCATAAAGGTGTACGATTTATTTCGTCCAGAAATATATATAAATAAATATATAAATATGCATATATATATATATATATATATATATATATATATGTATATAGGTATATATATATATGTACCTTTATATATATATATATATTTATAGATGTATATATATAAATATATAAGGGTGCGCCATCTTTCGTGTCAGTATGTAAACACTTACCAATTTTAAAAAAAACAATCGATTTCATTGTTTGAGGTTTTGTTATTCAATTTGGTCCTTTGCAATTTATTCGCTACTTTTTGAACGCAACATCAATTGAGTGGCTGTATTTATTGGCCAAAAAAATTTGCCCTTTTTACTGCATTTTCCATGACCTTTTCGAGCATCTCGGGTGTTATAGCGATGATTTCGGCACGAATGTTTCCTTGAGCTTGGTCATGCTGAGACTTGCTGGCATACACTTTCCTTTTCAAAAAGTTCCACAAAAAGAAGTCCAAAATAACCAGTAACCGTTAAAGCCTTTCTCACGCATTCGCGGGCAGACATGATGGGCCAACGTCCACCGATATCTGTTTCCATCATTTGTCTCGTTTTCTCTGAAGAAATAGGGCCCAATGACGGTTTTGGCGCAAACGCTGACCCAAACAGTCACATTTTGGTCATGCAATTGCTTTTCATGGATTTCGTGTGGATTTTCCGTTACCCAAATGCAATTCTGCTTATTAAAGCCGCCAGAAAGTTTAAAATTGGCCTCGTCCGTCATCAGAATTTTCTTCCAAAAATCACCACAATTTGGCCGTATTCCCAGCAACGTGGACGAACTGTCGGCAACATTCTTTGTGTTAATTGCACTTTATAAGGAAAAAAATGCAAATCAGCCTTCGAAATTGCCGCATAGTGGTTCCATTGACGCCAAAATGCTGAGTGCGCCGACGATAAGAGACTTGTGGGTTCTGGAAAACGCTCACTGTGACCGCTTCAACTAGTTCATTGGAACGTTTTGATCGTTGATGAACGGCAAAACGACGATCTCCCACTGTCCCGTGCTCAACGAAATTCGGTATAAAAACGGTATTTCTGCATGTCTACCAATGAAAAAATGCCCCAGTATGGATCAGTCAGTACGAAAATGTTGCAACTTAATGTTTGACGGATCGTGTTGATGTGCTGCTTCGTGCACTTTGAGCTCAGTGCGTGCCAACTTTAGTGGTTGTCCTGCAGGTTTCTTCCAGCAGCCAGGCTCTGTTTGCAGTCACTATATAATACGTTTTGAAACTTAGCTTGACGGAGGCCAATATGTGGCCGACTTGGGGTGTTAGTGTACCATCCTGGAGCTGTTTTCAGGTATATCACTACAACCCTGCCCTGAGCAAAGATCACTTCACAGTGAAGTGAAGTGAGCGTTCAGTTGTGTGCGACATTCCATTACAATTTTGGATGGAGTATACCCGTTGGATAATGGCTGAATAGCAGCTTGCCCGTCAGAGAGAATGTTGAGATTTCTTATAGAAATTTTCTGATTTCTCACTTAGTCTACTGTCTTGTGTATTGCGATGACCTTTGCTTCAAAAACACTGCAGTGATCTGGTAGCCGCAAGGATAGTTTCAGGCCCAGCTGTTTGGAGTTAACGTCACAGCCAACTTTTCCATCCATCTTTGATCCATCAATGTAAATGTCGACCGATTCCTGTATCATACTTCTTGCCATGATCCTCTGCACTCTGCTACGGATGACTGACTTGGAACCGTGGTGGAATCAGGGGATAAGAGAATTGAGTTCTAATTTCGATGGCGCTGGTCCATCCTTTGATAATATGGTGGAGTGGCCACTATTTCCCTCGTGACAGAGATTTGGATGTTTCAATCTAATTGTGGAACACTTGGCCTGTTTTCTCATAAGGAGCTCCGCCACGAGCCAATCTAATAGCATAAAAAATGCCCTTGTCGGAGTAGTCCGTATATCCCCGATGATTGCAACATCTGCAATCCTCCTGACTCTGTTTAGCAGGTTTGCATTTGATGTTTTTTCCATCGATGGCCACCAGATAACCACGCCATACAGAAGGATTGGTTCCACTATCGCTGTATAGAGCCATGATACAGTTTTGGGTTTCAGTCCCCATCTTTTCCCAATAATTTTTTTGCAGCAGTAGATTTCGCATGCCACTTTACACGCTCTTTCTGCTATGTTTGCTTTCCATGCGAGCTTGGAGTCTAAAATCAGACCTAAATATTTGACCTGATGAGATGGATTGAGACTTGTCTCATCAAGTTTAGGTGGAACAAATCGTGGAATTTTGTATCTTCTCGTGAAGAGCGCAACTTCCGTTTTCTGCGGATTTATCTTTAGACAGCTCTCTTTGCTCCATTTGGTAAGAATACCTAGGGCAAAGTGTAATCTTTCAGAAAAGGCTGTTAACGAATTTGTTGCAACACCATCGGCATAGGCTACGACTTTGCAGCCAGTCGTTTCTATTGTTGACAGGAGTTTGTCCACCACTAAGTTCCATAGAATAGGTGAAAGCACTCAACATTGTGGGCACATCCGCCTTCTTAGGATACTGTTCCCTAGTGTGGAGTTGATGCTCCTGCTGCTTAGCAATCGTACGATGAACCTAATCAGGTTATCATCATCATTGTTTTCCCCAAGTGCCTTCGAAATAGCCTCATGGCTGACGTAGTTGAATTCGATGTGTAGAAAAACCACCTGCGTATATTCTGTATGGCTAAGCGACTTTTCGATGTAGCTGTTGAGCAAATGTAGAGCTGTTTCAATCAATCTCCCTTTCGTGTATGCGTGCTGCGCATTGGAGAGTGGTTTCAGAGTGGCTCTCAAATGAATCTTTTTTACGCTGTTCCAGAGTTTTGAGCAGAAAAGAAGTGAGACTGAGAGGTTTATAGTCCTAAGGTTGCCCGCTCAGGGTATGAAGAATATTTTAGCTTTTTTTCACCGCTGTGGAATATAAGCCATCCGTAGAAATGCTTTAAAGATGGCTTTACGCCATGGTAATGCTATTTTGATTCTCTGCTGGATCTCAACACGTGAGATGTTGTCCCTTCCAAGGGATTTAAAGAGTTAAATGAGCCGAAGCCTGTCGTTTACAGGAACAGCGGTTGACAGGCAGTCCGGGGGCGTATGTAGATCAGATTTGTGAACATCCTCACTGCCCGGGAAGTGCGTGTCCATGAGAATGGCTAGCGTCTCGGAGCTGGATTTGGTCCAGGTCATATTTGCGTCTTTGATAGACCCCAAAATAGAAGATAGAGCTCGTCATGATGTTTTGCAGACGACTGACATCCATGGAGTGTTCAATTTTTCACAGAAACTTCTCCACGAGGTGCGTTTTGCCTTGCTGATGAAGCATTTAAACTCCTTCAGTTTGAGTTTACAGGAAGACCAGTCATTGGATTCTTTAGCCCAATTGCTGGACTTCCTACGTTCCTTTCGCAGATGCGCAATGTCTCTATTCCACCATGGGGGCTTATATTTCCCCCTAGGCTTTGTTGGACTGCATGCAGATCTTGCTGCTTCATTGAAGGCAGATGTAAGGCCCCAACGGCTTCCTCCAGACCTCCTATGTCTTCCATCTTCGGAGGTCCACCTTCCAGTGCAGAATCGAATACATAATGGTATTTGACTAAATTCATCCTACTTTTGTTGATGAAGGTTGGATTGCTCGGAGGGTCAAAAGCCACATCGAACATTATATATAAATGATCGAAGAACGAGCACTCTTGTGTTACATGGCATCCTTTGATAGCGTAGTACAAGTGCTCGTTCGTTAGAGTGGTATCTTAAACTTCTCTGCGGCTTGCCGTAATGAAATTAGGATCTTCACCTTTGTTAAATAGGGCTAAGTCATGCAATAAAATAGATTCAAAGAGTCACTCACCCCTTTTGATCGTATCACTGATTCCCCAATTGCGATGATGGGCATTGGCGTCCGCGCCGATTACTAATTGGATGTCTCGTGCAGTAGTTTCTGTGAAGATCCTCTGCAGGCTGTTGGGAAGTAGCAGAAAGGTGTGTACCATATCGTAGAAGACAGCCTAAAGGGTTTTGGACTGCTTTTTCACTGCTATGGTAACGGTGTCTTAGTAATTAAAACTGTACTAGATTTAAAACTTCAAGCGTTCTTTTATTACTCTGCAATCTCTCGGTTTACCTGATTTGTGGAGAGATATTGTCCTGTCTTCTTCATATTGAGCTCTTAAACCTGATTCCCTGCAACCCAAGGTTCCTGGGCCAGTCTCAGCTTCTCTATTTTTGAGCTAGATGGAACAGCAGTGTAGCGGATGCCGCCTTAAAGTGATGGAAGTTTATCTGTAGAAACCTCAGCATCACGACACAATGTGTTATTCGCTTTCTCGTCAGATAAAGACATCTCTTTAACGTAGACCAACTCAAGGGATAAGGGCAGCTCCCAAGCCAACTCCTCAGTGGGGGTGGTGTTTTTTCCGTCATCGGAGAAAAGATCTTACTCCGAGACGTCCACGGTCGGGACTACTGATGCTTCCACAGTCACCTCACTCCCACTCTCTGTACTTGGTTTCCGTACTGCCTTCCCAGTACGGTCCTTGCGATATACTCGCAGGTGGAACTGTAGCTTATCAGCCCTCCCTTCTAAGTTAACTATCATTGTAAATTAGATTACAATCGACATTATTATCAAAGCGAATAGTTTGCCGGGTGTTGAATTTAAGGGCGAAAAAGTTGTCGTCACATTCTCAAGAAATGTCTAACGAAGACAAGCAACAGCTTGAACGACTAAAGTTGCAGATATCAATTAAAAGATATCAAGGGAAAACGGTAAACTTCAGAGTCAAGCTTCGATCTTTCGCTGCAATCGAAATATTTGAGCAAGTGGTCCAAATTTTTAGTGAAGTTTCAAGGTCAACAACACCATTGGACTTGATTCGAAATGTTATAAAAAAATTTAAGAAAATAAAAAGCAACGTGAGGAGGAAGGCAATTTTCATGCCATTTCTGAATAATATTTAATCATTTTTTTGTAGAAACAATTGTTTCTATTTTTGTATTTCTGTGTTTTGAGCGTTTTTTGGTGGTGTTTTAAGATTATTGAAAAAGTCGTGTTGTTGCTTTTCACCAAAAATATAATGTATTTTCTCAAATTTGTGTATGTATTTCGGTTGCACAACAGAGGGTTTTGCTGCTTTTTGACACCTGAAGAAGAGGCGGTGTAGGAGTGCGTTAGCAACCGTGTGGGCCGGCTTATTCGCCGTTGTGTTGGTGTTGACGCTAACGCGAAACAGCTTACCTGAGGAGGTGCTTGCCCCTAGCATAGCTGCCTTGGTGCATGTATCCCTCAAAGAAGTGGGGGGTATGCGGATCGTTGTCCGAAACCTTTGTCCATTCCGCTTCCGGGCTGAGTGGATCATCTTTTTTATCTTTATTTGCTGAATTCATTGCTTTTAGGGCCCCTCGCAGCGGCTATCTCTATTCTTTGTGCAGTTTCACTGAGACCCAATGGTTGCCTATGACGAAGCAGAGAAGCCATGTGGATATTGACGTATTGCCTTATGAGGATATATCCTCAGAGCCGGGCCAGGAACTAATCAGGAGACTGGACTCAACTGAACCCACACGGCTAGAATAGTTACGATGAGTTTCAAACGTACCGCGAGGCCTGCCAGGATTTTAATGGGACGGAGGTAGCAGTGGCATTAGACTGAAAACCATTTCCGCAATATGTCACTCTGGCATACTCAGGTGATAGAATACCACTACTACCTGCCCAAAGCATCACAAAGAGTCGTTTAGACGAACGAGTTATCCGAGAACATTCGAGGTTGTACCGTGGTAGATCATTTAGCAATATCCGGAATGCACCACGACAAGGCGATCTACCCTACGTCCCTCTAGAGTTCCAAAATTTTAATTTCAGGACCGTTTCAATCTCTCAAAATAGTTTCAGTTATACAGTTACAGGTAGATCGGACACGATCAACCAAATGTCTCCTTCCAATCGTATGCCAAACGGGAATACACAAAACACTTTTCATCGATTAAGTCTTCCCGAACAGAATAAATCTTACAACATCCAACACAATGCTAGGCAACAACCATTTAATACCAACCCTTCAGCAAGCCCGACTCAACCTTAGCCCCCTGTTCCAATGGAGGTGGATATATTGATTTGTTTTCGATTTGTTAAGATCCCAAAATCTACCACCCATCAAACGATCAAACGATTCCGTGCAATTTTATAGGAATTTCCAGCGACTTGACAGCGTAGAAACTTAGAGCAAACAACGCTTACGTTGTACCTCTGGAAATTCCACGTGCAGAAGGAAATTTTGAAGCGTACCAAGATGACTTCGGTCTGAATTTTATGGTGGACGCCTCTCCAGTGTTTCCTATTTTAATTATGTCACTAGAAATGGCAAGGTGTTAAAATTCCTGGTCGACGCTATAGCCAATAAAAACTTCATTTCTACTAAAATATTGAAGGTAGCTAAACCTTTTAAAACTACATTTTAAATTCACTTAGCGGAAAATGATGTCCTCAATACACAGCAGGTCCAAAGTAGATTTAACCGGTTTAGTTATCAAATTTTTTGTACTACCGGGTCTACAATATTTTGATGGAATTGGTGGGAGTGTCACATCAAACGATTTAGAAGCAGTGATTGCCAAGAAAAACTATACACTGCAAATTAAACCAAATATCTTAATTCCTTTGAAATAAAAATCTTCTAGGCAAGAAAATAGCCTTAGATTCAAATGTGATTATTTAAACGACAATCTTAAGGTCAAACTTGGTAAAGTTGTAACCAAATTTACAAATGTGTTTTGGGCTCATTGACTATGGTGTAGTTATTGAACAACTACCCGTATCCGGTTAATTTACGAGCACACGTGGAGGAGGAAATACAGAAAATATTTAAGGATGGGATTATATGTGCGTCTAAAATTCCATACAATTCACCATTTTTGATTGTCCCCAAGAAACCTAATGCGTTAAAACAACACAGATTGGTCGTCGCTTTTAAACGGGTGAATGCTGTTACCATACCAGACACGTACCCCGTTCTGGACATCATGAATACTCGTGCTAGTTTTGACAGATCCACATATTTTACAACTTTTGGTTTAATCTCCGGATCCCATTAAGTTCGCATGAAGGGAAATGATATCTCAGCGAATGTTCGACGAAATTTTTAAGCCACTCATCGGCAAAATTTGCTATGTCTATATCGATGATATCATCGTCTGAAGCGAAACTGAAGACCAATATCTCAGGAACCTTGAAGTAGTGCTGCTTTGGTTGCATAGCGCTAATCTTAAAGTCAACCTTAAAAAATTTTCATTTCTGAAAGATAAAGTTCTATAGTCACTCAAGAAAGACTGCTGACAAACTCTTAGAAAATTGAAGCCATAACTAAAATCAAACCTCCCGAGAACATTCAAGATCTAATGACATTCGTTGGGCTAGCTTACTATTACCGACAATTTGTTAAATATTTCACAAAAGTCGCAAAATCATTGACATTATTAACAAGAGGTGAGTATACCCAAGAAAAAGCTAATTAGTCCAAGAGAAAGTTAATTAAACTTGGTAGAAGAGAGCGCGAAGCTTTTATGGTACTACTATACTTGATAAATGTCAAAAAATGGATTTTTTTTGCATTTTCGACTCCTAAGAACTTCAAAAATGACCTCCAGAAATATCTTTTCGAAATTCGAAAGTTTACTATATGAATAGCGATTTTGAGTACGTACGAATTTTCGGCTCTTTGCAGATGTTCGATCAGCTGTCGACCGCGTAGTGCCTCTTTCATTCCTCTTCTTCAAAATACCGGTTTCTTATTTCAATATTATATTTGCAGCTTTTTTATCTACGTTTAGTGCTTATTGAAATTTTTACATATCAATTGCGTGTTTTTGAAAAATTTATAATTTTTCATTTTTCAAAAAATATTTATCAGGAAAATGGAACAAAAACTTTATACACGTTTTCCGCAAAACAACGTTTTTTAACATGGCAGAAAGATAATTTCCGGATCTACCGATGCGTTTTATTTCTTAAAGAATATTACACCATAACCCACCAGAATATGAGCAAAACAATTTAAAAAAAAATGACGAAGTGACGACGGGGTGCCTCTGCACATCCGCCTTCTTAGGATACTGTTCCCTAGTGTGGAGTTGATGCTCCTGCTGCTTAGCAATCGTACGATGAACCTAATCAGGTTATCATCATCATTGTTTTCCCCAAGTGCCTTCGAAATAGCCTCATGGCTGACGTAGTTGAATTCGATGTGTAGAAAAACCACCTGCGTATATTCTGTATGGCTAAGCGACTTTTCGATGTAGCTGTTGAGCAAATGTAGAGCTGTTTCAATCAATCTCCCTTTCGTGTATGCGTGCTGCGCATTGGAGAGTGGTTTCAGAGTGGCTCTCAAATGAATCTTTTTTACGCTGTTCCAGAGTTTTGAGCAGAAAAGAAGTGAGACTGAGAGGTTTATAGTCCTAAGGTTGCCCGCTCAGGGTATGAAGAATATTTTAGCTTTTTTTCACCGCTGTGGAATATAAGCCATCCGTAGAAATGCTTTAAAGATGGCTTTACGCCATGGTAATGCTATTTTGATTCTCTGCTGGATCTCAACACGTGAGATGTTGTCCCTTACAAGGGATTTAAAGAGTTAAATGAGCCGAAACCTGTCGTTTACAGGAACAGCGGTTGACAGGCAGTCCGGGGGCGTATGTAGATCAGATTTGTGAACATCCTCACTGCCCGGGAAGTGCGTGTCCATGAGAATGGCTAGCGTCTCGGAGCTGGATTTGGTCCAGGTCATATTTGCGTCTTTGATAGACCCCAAAATAGAAGATAGAGCTCGTCATGATGTTTTGCAGACGACTGACATCCATGGAGTGTTCAATTTTTTCACAGAAACTTCTCCACGAGGTGCGTTTTGCCTTGCTGATGAAGCATTTAAACTCCTTCAGTTTGAGTTTACAGGAAGACCAGTCATTGGATTCTTTAGCCCAATCGCTGGACTTCCTACGTTCCTTTCGCAGATGCGCAATGTCTCTATTCCACCATGGGGGCTTATATTTCCCCCTAGGCTTTGTTGGACTGCATGCAGATCTTGCTGCTTCATTGAAGGCAGATGTAAGGCCCCAACGGCTTCCTCCAGACCTCCTATGTCTTCCATCTTCGGAGGTCCACCTTCCAGTGCAGAATCGAATACATAATGGTATTTGACTAAATTCATCCTACTTTTGTTGATGAAGGTTGGATTGCTCGGAGGGTCAAAAGCCACATCGAACATTATATATAAATGATCGAAGAACGAGCACTCTTGTGTTACATGGCATCCTTTGATAGCGTAGTACAAGTGCTCGTTCGTTAGAGTGGTATCTTAAACTTCTCTGCGGCTTGCCGTAATGAAATTAGGATCTTCACCTTTGTTAAATAGGGCTAAGTCATGCAATAAAATAGATTCAAAGAGTCACTCACCCCTTTTGATCGTATCACTGATTCCCCAATTGCGATGATGGGCATTGGCGTCCGCGCCGATTACTAATTGGATGTCTCGTGCAGTAGTTTCTGTGAAGATCCTCTGCAGGCTGTTGGGAAGTAGCAGAAAGGCGTGTACCATATCGTAGAAGACAGCCTAAAGGGTTTTGGACTGCTTTTTCACTGCTATGGTAACGGTGTCTTAGTAATTAAAACTGTACTAGATTTAAAACTTCAAGCGTTCTTTTATTACTCTGCAATCTCTCGGTTTACCTGATTTGTGGAGAGATATTGTCCTGTCTTCTTCATATTGAGCTCTTAAACCTGATTCCCTGCAACCCAAGGTTCCTGGGCCAGTCTCAGCTTCTCTATTTTTGAGCTAGATGGAACAGCAGTGTAGCGGATGCCGCCTTAAAGTGATGGAAGTTTATCTGTAGAAACCTCAGCATCACGACACAATGTGTTATTCGCTTTCTCGTCAGATAAAGACATCTCTTTAACGTAGACCAACTCAAGGGATAAGGGCAGCTCCCAAGCCAACTCCTCAGTGGGGGTGGTGTTTTTTCCGTCATCGGAGAAAAGATCTTACTCCGAGACGTCCACGGTCGGGACTACTGATGCTTCCACAGTCACCTCACTCCCACTCTCTGTACTTGGTTTCCGTACTGCCTTCCCAGTACGGTCCTTGCGATATACTCGCAGGTGGAACTGTAGCTTATCAGCCCTCCCTTCTAAGTTAACTATCATTGTAAATTAGATTACAATCGACATTATTATCAAAGCGAATAGTTTCCCGGGTGTTGAATTTAAGGGCGAAAAAGTTGTCGTCACATTCTCAAGAAATGTCTAACGAAGACAAGCAACAGCTTGAACGACTAAAGTTGCAGATATCAATTAAAAGATATCAAGGGAAAACGGTAAACTTCAGAGTCAAGCTTCGATCTTTCGCTGCAATCGAAATATTTGAGCAAGTGGTCCAAATTTTTAGTGAAGTTTCAAGGTCAACAACACCATTGGACTTGATTCGAAATGTTATAAAAAAATTTAAGAAAATAAAAAGCAACGTGAGGAGGAAGGCAATTTTCATGCCATTTCTGAATAATATTTAATCATTTTTTTGTAGAAACAATTGTTTCTATTTTTGTATTTCTGTGTTTTGAGCGTTTTTTGGTGGTGTTTTAAGATTATTGAAAAAGTCGTGTTGTTGCTTTTCACCAAAAATATAATGTATTTTCTCAAATTTGTGTATGTATTTCGGTTGAACAACAGAGGGTTTTGCTGCTTTTTGACACCTGAAGAAGAGGCGGTGTAGGAGTGCGTTAGCAACCGTGTGGGCCGGCTTATTCGCCGTTGTGTTGGTGTTGACGCTAACGCGAAACAGCTTACCTGAGGAGGTGCTTGCCCCTAGCATAGCTGCCTTGGTGCATGTATCCCTCAAAGAAGTGGGGGGTATGCGGATCGTTGTCCGAAACCTTTGTCCATTCCGCTTCCGGGCTGAGTGGATCATCTTTTTTATCTTTATTTGCTGAATTCATTGCTTTTAGGGCCCCTCGCAGCGGCTATCTCTATTCTTTGTGCAGTTTCACTGAGACCCAATGGTTGCCTATGACGAAGCAGAGAAGCCATGTGGATATTGACGTATTGCCTTATGAGGATATATCCTCAGAGCCGGGCCAGGAACTAATCAGGAGACTGGACTCAACTGAACCCACACGGCTAGAATAGTTACGATGAGTTTCAAACGTACCGCGAGGCCTGCCAGGATTTTAATGGGACGGAGGTAGCAGTGGCATTAGACTGAAAACCATTTCCGCAATATGTCACTCTGGCATACTCAGGTGATAGAATACCACTACTACCTGCCCAAAGCATCACAAAGAGTCGTTTAGACGAACGAGTTATCCGAGAACATTCGAGGTTGTACCGTGGTAGATCATTTAGCAATATCCGGAATGCACCACGACAAGGCGATCTACCCTACGTCCCTCTAGAGTTCCAAAATTTTAATTTCAGGACCGTTTCAATCTCTCAAAATAGTTTCAGTTATACAGTTACAGGTAGATCGGACACGATCAACCAAATGTCTCCTTCCAATCGTATGCCAAACGGGAATACACAAAACACTTTTCATCGATTAAGTCTTCCCGAACAGAATAAATCTTACAACATCCAACACAATGCTAGGCAACAACCATTTAATACCAACCCTTCAGCAAGCCCGACTCAACCTTAGCCCCCTGTTCCAATGGAGGTGGATATATTGATTTGTTTTCGATTTGTTAAGATCCCAAAATCTACCACCCATCAAACGATCAAACGATTCCGTGCAATTTTATAGGAATTTCCAGCGACTTGACAGCGTAGAAACTTAGAGCAAACAACGCTTACGTTGTACCTCTGGAAATTCCACGTGCAGAAGGAAATTTTGAAGCGTACCAAGATGACTTCGGTCTGAATTTTATGGTGGACGCCTCTCCAGTGTTTCCTATTTTAATTATGTCACTAGAAATGGCAAGGTGTTAAAATTCCTGGTCGACGCTATAGCCAATAAAAACTTCATTTCTACTAAAATATTGAAGGTAGCTAAACCTTTTAAAACTACATTTAAAATTCACTTAGCGGAAAATGATGTCCTCAATACACAGCAGGTCCAAAGTAGATTTAACCGGTTTAGTTATCAAATTTTTTGTACTACCGGGTCTACAATATTTTGATGGAATTGGTGGGAGTGTCACATCAAACGATTTAGAAGCAGTGATTGCCAAGAAAAACTATACGCTGCAAATTAAACCAAATATCTTAATTCCTTTGAAATAAAAATCGTCTAGGCAAGAAAATAGCCTTAGATTCAAATGTGATTATTTAAACGACAATCTTAAGGTCAAACTTGGTAAAGTTGTAACCAAATTTACAAATGTGTTTTGGGCTCATTGACTATGGTGTAGTTATTGAACAACTACCCGTATCCGGTTAATTTACGAGCACACGTGGAGGAGGAAATACAGAAAATATTTAAGGATGGGATTATATGTGCGTCTAAAATTCCATACAATTCACCATTTTTGATTGTCCCCAAGAAACCTAATGCGTTAAAACAACACAGATTGGTCGTCGCTTTTAAACGGGTGAATGTTGTTACCATACCAGACACGTACCCCGTTCTGGACATCATGAATACTCGTGCTAGTTTTGACAGATCCACATATTTTACAACTTTTGGTTTAATCTCCGGATCCCATTAAGTTCGCATGAAGGGAAATGATATCTCAGCGAATGTTCGACGAAATTTTTAAGCCACTCATCGGCAAAATTTGCTATGTCTATATCGATGATATCATCGTCTGAAGCGAAACTGAAGACCAATATCTCAGGAACCTTGAAGTAGTGCTGCTTTGGTTGCATAGCGCTAATCTTAAAGTCAACCTTAAAAAATTTTCATTTCTGAAAGATAAAGTTCTATAGTCACTCAAGAAAGACTGCTGACAAACTCTTAGAAAATTGAAGCCATAACTAAAATCAAACCTCCCGAGAACATTCAAGATCTAATGACATTCGTTGGGCTAGCTTACTATTACCGACAATTTGTTAAATATTTCACAAAAGTCGTAAAATCATTGACATTATTAACAAGAGGTGAGTATACCCAAGAAAAAGCTAATTAGTCCAAGAGAAAGTTAATTAAACTTGGTAGAAGAGAGCGCGAAGCTTTTATGGTACTACTATACTTGATAAATGTCAAAAAATGGATTTTTTTTGCATTTTCGACTCCTAAGAACTTCAAAAATGACCTCCAGAAATATCTTTTCGAAATTCGAAAGTTTACTATATGAATAGCGATTTTGAGTACGTACGAATTTTCGGCTCTTTGCAGATGTTCGATCAGCTGTCGACCGCGTAGTGCCTCTTTCATTCCTCTTCTTCAAAATACCGGTTTCTTATTTCAATATTATATTTGCAGCTTTTTTATCTACGTTTAGTGCTTATTGAAATTTTTACATATCAATTGCGTGTTTTTGAAAAATTTATAATTTTTCATTTTTCAAAACATATTTATCAGGAAAATGGAACAAAAACTTTATACACGTTTTCCGCAAAACAACGTTTTTTAACATGGCAGAAAGATAATTTCCGGATCTACCGATGCGTTTTATTTCTTAAAGAATATTACACCATAACCCACCAGAATATGAGCAAAACAATTTAAAAAAAAATGACGTTAAAAAAACTATGAAAATAGGGTCGAATTTTGTCCGCCATTTGTTTAACTGATCTTTTTTGAAAATGGTTGCGGATCAAGGTGTAAGAAATTTTGGTTTTTTAAAATGCTGGTAATTTTTTTGTTTCAGCTCTACCAATCCATAGATTATCTCTCTGCAGTGGAGTTACCATTTTTTCAGAGTTTAATTTCAGCACCCTCTATAAAAGAAAATAATAAAAATAAATTTATATACTTTTTTGTATTATTCAAATATGAAATAATACTTTAAAAAACTATTCATGTCAATATATAATAAAGTGTCTGAGAAACAAATTCTTGGACTTTTTTTTGCTTTCTAGAATGGAATGGTACCTTAGTAATGTGAAAACACTTTTGTCCTTCTCTGAAATCTTAACTTTTCCGGTCTTTGAAAAGCCGGTCATCTTCATAAAAGAAACACGGGACTGTTCAATAGGAGCTGTCCTAGCACAGGGCGAGATGGGCGAAGATAGGCCAATCAATTTTATTTCAGTTCACTGAATCAAACTGAAGAAAACAAGAACAAGAACCACAACTTCAAACTCAAGAGGTGGTAAGCTCGGATCGAAGAATTTCGTTATGAGGTTTTCTACAAGCCTGTTTAGGCAAACGCTGTTGCAGATGCTCTTTCTTGTTTGCTGCTAGAAGCAAATATTCTTTCAAGAAGCTAAAGTAAGGCTACTGCACATAGTGCTGACGAGAATAATATTTGCTTCATCGCACACTGTGAAGCTCCTTTAAACGTTATAGGAACCAACTAATCATACCCACTGGCAAAGAAGTGTGCGCGTCTGAGCAACTTCATTCAAACTACGTTAGGCATTACATCTGTTTGTAAGAAATTATCCAATTCAGTCTGACTAGGGTACATTAAAAATATCTTAACCTCAATGTTTTAAACGATATCAAGATTCCCAAGAGGTACATTCAATTTCTTCAGCAGATCTATGCAAATAATTTCTCCAAATTCAAAATTCACGCAGAGAATCGTAGTGGATATTCAGAATAAAAATAATAAATTTCAAAGTATTGAAAACGTGCAATAAAGGTCTCATAGAAAAGAAAAGAAAAAGAAATTACAGAAACTGGTAAAATGCTGTTTTCCTGGCATGGCTCATCTCATTAGGTAGTACATTTTCAACTGCCAATTTGTAATACTTGCAAGTTCGATCGTCAACTACCAAGACCACAACCGCAGGAACTACCTAATTCGGAATATCCAGAATGGAATTCTGCATATCCATATTTGCTCACTTGGTGGTACATGATTCTTCACTTGCGTCGACCAATTCATTTATTTTGCAAGTATTTTCCTATAGAGGACTAATCTTCCTTTCATCTACGCAACAAAATTATTGCACTCCTACATTACTTCTCTGTTCCTCAAATTCTAGTCTCTGACAACGAGGGAGGCTTCATAAACCCTATTACTCCTGATTACATCGAATCATTGAGAATTTTCGTTTATTTGGCACCACCGCAAACAAGCAAGATTAACGAACGGATCGAGCGAGTACATTCAACAATCTAGGAAACGTCTGTGCCTCCGGAAGGAATATTTGGACCTCACAGTTGATAGAAACAAAAACACTTGTTTGTGACGTGTTCTTCAGAAGGCTGCAAAGCATTGACTTTGAAAACTCAATAGAGTTTAAAACAAAGCTCAAGGAAATTTAAAATACAAAATTTAACGAAAATAACGGAAACAGTTGGCATGGCAAAATTCTAAGCGCTAAAATCTTGACTTCTAAAATCTTAAGTGACAAAAGCCGAAACAATATGAACCAGGGCCCACTTGCAACAATGCAATGATGCAATTGAAAAACTGTCAATGGAAACTTCAAGTTGATAGATACTATATACCTCAGCCATTATCGACAGTACTGGCGAATATCGATTTCCACATACAACATCAAATTAACACATCCTGCAGGCTTGTTTCACAAATTCGCCACAGCGTAGCACAAGTCGAATGACTACTCACTCAATTAGTAGCGCCCAGAACATAGGGTTCATCAACTGGTTTGGCTCTGCCTGCGAGAGGATCGCGGGCAATCCAGATGCAACCAACTAGAACAGTATCTTGAAAACCTAAAATGACATCCTCTTGAAAAACAATCAACAATTAAAAAATTAATCGGCAATTCACTAAATTAACAACCCAGCGTATCGATAGCTACAAAGCAATAGTATCTAATCTCAGTACAACAGTATCGGATCCAACTTGAACAAATTATTTTCAACAAGTTGGATATATCCAAGGACTAAGGTCAATAAATTGTTCGCCCAATTCAACTAGCCAAAAGAGATATTTGTCAATCCGAATCTGTTTTAGTTCGTTCCGCCATCTTGAAAAAAAAATGATTGCTTTGAAGTATGCTAATATCTTTGTTCTAGATAATGTTAGATATGGTTTGCTAGGAAACTGCTATATAATGCAGAAAATTACAATTTTTCATAAAAAGCAACTACAGCAGTTACCTTCTGACGATTGCATATCGGGTATCCTTGAGGGGAATGTCTCGTGCGAGTTTCAGTATCGCAGCAAGCCTGTTGTAGAGGTCAAAACTGACAAAACAATGTACTTGAGTATTTTTTAAGTGAACTGCGACACCTAAATCAAGCGCATATCCTGAACGGAACATATGAGTCCATTCAAATAAGTGGTGTGCAGTACACCAGCGATGAAGTAAAAACCCTGCATCGTCTGCCTCCTGTGCTTCAGATATTACAAAAAAAATTTAAGAATTGTGGATTACCTATATAAGCTTCACTTGGATAACATTAAATAATTCGAGGTTTTCCCTGAATAACGTCGCTTCGTTCGGGACCGATGCTGCTGTAGTTTTCCTTGTAATCATCTTAGTTTTGCTCTTTTTTATATTTTCGATCAATGAAATACGAGGTGTGGCTATTAAATAACGGGACTGACGCTGCAGTGGAACGAGTGCGCATGCGCCAACCGGCATTGAACAACAGCTGTTTAGTTTGAATCTTCCTGTACAGAATGCAGTTAGTCTCGTTTCTGTAAACAACATCGTTGAGACGTAACCTTCATTTACGTTAGTGTTGTTATTTGGTTTTGCCGGAAATATGGTTAGCGTAATAATAGAGCAACGAATAGTTGTTAAATTTCACTTCAAACTTGGAAAAACCGCTACCGAAACTTATAATTTATTAAAAGAAGTGTATGGCAGTGAATGTTTATCGCGGACTCATGTTTTTGAATGGTTTAAGCGTTTTCAATATGGTCGACAAGACGTTGAAGATGATTCGCGGCCAGGTCGTCCTTCAACATCAAAAACAGATGACAATGTCGAAAAAGTTGCTAATTTGATTCGGTCTGACCGTCGATTAAGTATTCGTGCAGTTGCTGAAACTGTAGGCATTGATAAAGAATGTGTACGGCAAATTTTACGCGACAATTTGAACATGCGAAAAGTGTGTGCAAAAATGGTACCAAAAATTCTAACAACAAGCAGCTCGCAAAAATGTTTGTACTGACACTTGGAATGCCATTGAAAATGACCCAAATTTATTGAAAAGGATAATAACATGTGATGAATCGTGGTTTTTTACTTATGATCCGGAAACGAAGCGCCAATCTATGCATTGGAAGACCCCAAATTCACCGAGAGCCACAAAAGCAAGAATGAGCAAGTCGAAATTTAAAGCAATGATGATTGTTTTTTTCGATATTCATGGGATTGTGTACCTTCACTGGGTTCCTGAAGGTCAAACAATTAATCAATATTACTACCTTGAGGTACTTGGTAAACTACGTGAAAGAGTAAGAAAAAAACGACCCGAAATGTGGAAGGACAAATCATGGGTTTTGCACCAAGACAATGCGCCAGCTCATTCCGCGTTATCTGTTAAGCGGTTCCTGGCCAAGTACAGCATCCCAGTGTTAGAACATCCGCCTTACTCACCAGACCTAGCACCATGTGACTTCTATCTTTTCCCTAAGGTGAAATCTGCATTGAAAGGCACGAGATTTGAATCCGTAGAAGCTGTAAAAGAGAAAGCGGCAAGAGTCCTGAAGGAGTTGACAGAAGATGACTTCCAGCACTGTTTCAAACAGTGGAAAATTCGCATGGAGCGTTGCAGGGATAGAGAAGGGGTGTATATTGAAGGTGATAATAAGTGATTATGTATACAATGAAAATAAAATTTTTTACAACGTCAGTCCCGTTATTTTATAGCCACACCTCGTATTGCAAACGTTTCATACTCCTTACCTGATCCTGAGACTTGATGTTTCTATTTCTTATTCATCGATCGTGTTTCGTTTGCCTTTCGAGAATTGCACTAGTTGGGTAAACCGCTGAGCCAGCATCTTAATGTAATAGATCAAGGTGAATCCTAGACATAAGTTTAGTTGTTTTCACAAACAATAAAGAACTAAGGACTGTATCAAGAAAAATTGACTTTCGATTTTTCCTGCACAGCTCCTGTTTGGGATAAATCTAAGTCTTCATCAGGTATGCAAAATTAGCTATAAAATGTAACTGAAAGGAACGTCTAATCAATGCGTATTCTAAGATCACTCTAGGAAGGATTCCATCAAATCAAGAAAACGTGCAGTGTTTAATTGTGTGCAAATACCTGAAAAATCCCTCTCATAAATATTCAGTATCAGAAAAGGAGATCAATTCATCGATTGCCACAGTGATACGAACGATTATAAAGTGCAAAAGGACCTATCTGTTGGTAAAAAGTCTGGATCAGGTAAAAAAGGTCCATCCGATACAAATTCAAGCCGAAAGGTAAAGAGAATTTTTTTGCAGAGTCATAACACATCCATTCGAGATATGGCTCAAAATGTGCAAACACCGAACGTAATGATTCAGCGGATTAAGAAGCATTAAAATATTAGTGGTGGTGGTATATGATTTGGCAGGCAATATGTCGTGGTTTCAGATCAGAGAAATTTGTAGTGAAGTGTACCATCAACTCAGCTGTAAACATTGAAGAGTGTTTAGAAAAGTGACTAAAACCATTTATCGAGAAACACGACGCATCTGTAGCATTGTGGCCAGATTCAGCGACAAGTTATTATGCTCAATCAACAATGAAGTGGGATGAGGACAAGAGTTCTATCGTTTCCATACTGACGGGACATTGTCTAATTGGCAGACACGCAGAAAGATTGGGCGTTCCCTTAATGATTTCTGCCGGAGCTGCAAATCGGAGGAAGAGGAAAAGACAATCCAACATTTTTTGTGCAAATGCTCAGCACTGTCGACGAAACGCAAGAAAACGTTAGGCTCGTCCTATCTGGACAGCTTCATACGTGAACCGAAATGGTTAATATATATATATATATATATATATATACACACACATATATATATATATATATATATATATATATATATATATATATATATATATATATTAAGGTGCATCACCAAAATCTGGACAAATCAATGAACATCCTTCGAATCGCGTCATTTATTGAAAAATGAAGTTTAAGTCCAAAAATATCTTACATGGCATTTTGTGCATCTATTGATATTGTAACTTTTCAATGTAGTCTTCATCAGCTTTAATCACGGCCTCCATTTGTGGTCTGAGGCGCTCGCACGCTCTCTGCAATTCTGCGCTGTCAATATTGACGAACGCTGCCTCAATGGCGGTCATTAATGATGCCACATTTGGATGTCGAGACTTGTTCGCAATCCTTTCAATCACGCTCTGTACGTAACAGTCCAAGGGACTTAAATCTGGACTATTCGGAGGCCAAAATTCCTTAAAACCAGTCCATTTCAAAATTGTCCGAGAGTCTGTTTTGGACCAAATGGTTCGTGTGAGCTGGTGCCCCGTCCTGCTGGAACCTTGGTCGTGTAAGAATAATATCGAAGGTTCTCCTTAACGATTCTCCGCATGGTACACTCGCTCGCATTCACAATAGACGCCAATTTTCGTAACGATAACCCCGGGTTGCCAGAATCAGCTCTTCAGTCATTTAGGTGACTTAGGGGTTCTCACGGTGTGTTTTCGAGTGCCACTTTCTTGCCGTTGTACTTCACCTAACTGTTCTTGAGTTTTGTATTTAATAACAACCTCATATACATTTGATTTCGGATATCGGAAAATTGAATAATCTCCCGTGCTGACCGTCCAGCGCGAAAACTTTTGATTATCGCGACTCTTCGGTTATACTCCTGACTCATTTTTAACAGACTGACAATTTTGAGGTAAACACCTTTTACTTATGTCGGCTGACTACTCGTTCGCCAACGGCAACCTCTGGCACAAACACAATGAAGCAGAAAATTCAATTTGAAAATTGTCCGGATTTTGGTGACGCACTCTCTCTCTCTCTATATATATATAAATATAAATATATATATATATATATATATATATATGTATATATATGTATATATATATATATATATATATATATATATATATATATATTGGGAGCTGGAAACCCTCATAGGCTCTGTCACAGTGGCAAATCCTGATCTTAGGTGGAGCCTACCGGCTTCCCAAGTTGCCTCGAGAGCGCTTACCACCGTCCAATTCCGCTCCGACTTCAGGATTTTTCCCGCAAAGTTGTGCGGGTTGATGTTCGGTCCCAGCACACCACCCAAGCATTGCCTATCCACATTAAATGTGGGGCAATGGCACAAAACATGCTCCGGATCTTCGGGAGCATTAGGGCAGCTAGGGCAATATGGTGAATCGTCCAACTTGAAAAGATTCGAATACCGCCAATAACCCCCATGTCCTGTGAGAAACCAAGTCAGGTAGTAGTTCACTTCGCCATGCTTGCGTTTCACTCAGACGTCAATATGTGAGATCCATCTGCGTGTCAATGATCGCTTCTCAAATCACTCCCAACATCTTTGCCATTGTCGGAACGATTCTTCCCTTTCCGCGTTTTTTATTGCCTGGTGCATCGCGGACGGTTCCAGACGCCCTCTCCGGTACAAGCGGCTCATTTTATCTGCAAGTATGTCGACGGGGATCATTCCTGCGACCACGTACGCGGCCTCGTCGGAAACAGTTCTAAAAGCGCTGCACACTCCCAATGCACTGAGATGATAGACTACTCTTATCTTTCTCCTGCTCAATTCAAGTTTAAGGGTTTCCTCCCGCACAGGTACTGCATAAAGCAGAATAGAGCTCACTACTCGAGAGATTACCCTTCTACAGCTACTTTTTGGGCCTCCAACATTTGGCATCATGCTTGTCAAAGCTGCG
>OZ012659.1:67414954-67491620 GCA_963942545.1 Oxycera nigricornis | reverse complement strand
ATTCATTCGGTGTATTGGTTCTACACCAAACCACGAGAAACATCCCTAGGGTCGAATTCTTTACTTCTCGGTCGTCTTATATATCTCCTGCCACTAGATCCATTGTGATTTATTTTTGTTTCGTTGCTCCAAAGGATGAATTTTCACTCATTTTTCCAGGTTAAGTGCTTCCGTGTGAAGTCGATTCTTTTCTTTCGATTAGTTGCCGTTACCAGGAACTTCTTCCTGGCTATCTTCTGACTATTCTCTCCGTAAATAATTTTTATGGACCACTCTAGGCGACTGGTAACTTGTCGATATGACAAGCCTAATTTTGTCAAGTCTAGAGTGCAACTCTGAGTCTTGATTGAAATTTGAAACACTTTTTAAAACTTTGAATATCACATTTAAAATGCATGGAATGCAACTGGCTTTTTCACAGTGATCATAACGAATTTGTATGCCATCCTTTTTATAGTAAGGTACAATGTTTCTAATTCCATGTCCGTTCCAAGTGTGCAACTGCACGCTATTCGCAATGCCCCTCTGCGGAGAATAGTTGCAGTTCCAGCCTTGTATTTCCATATTTGGGTCTATATATTAGGACTGAGTAGATCAAATGCTCTTGGAAGGTTCATCCAGCAAGTCAGCTTTGTGTCGAGCGTCATATCCAAGTATTTTACTCATCTCTATTTCTGGACATTTAACTACGTTTAGTAATCATGCAATCGATTTTTGAACTACTCAACCGATTTTTATGAAAGTGCTCACGTACTCAGTCTCGATGATAATACAACAGTACAGTGTTAACTCAATAATATAATTATCAATAATATAATTATTGAGTTAATAATAATAATAAAACAATAAAAACGCTCAGCTATAATATGATCCAAGGCTTCCTGGAAATCATTCGTATTTTGAAATTGCTCAGAAGTATGAATTTTAAAATAACCGCAAAATGTACAACACTAAAAATTTTATTCAAGAGCTATTAAGAAACGTCGATATTGTGTCGCGAAAAGATTGATTTTTTCCTCGTTTATTCTTTTTTTATCGAAATACGAATGTTTTTCTGGCGAGAGCTTCTTTGTGACCATGATTGTATAAATGGTTCTTCACTGAGATAATTTTTATTTTAAATTTAGCAAATATTACCCCTCCTATTTTTGCGGTAATTTATTTTAGGTTGATATTTGCGATACCTTCAACATGCATATATACCTTAACAGTTGTTCATCAAACAAAAATTTTCGTTCTTGGCGCTAAGTGATTTTAACTTTTATTTAGCTAAGAGTTTTGTTCTTCAATGTGAAGGATGAAACATGTTCTAGCGATTATTTTGCACAATTTTTGCTTTTTTCCATATGCTCCACCACTAGTATCTTGACACCAACTGGTTCTTTGTTATACTTTTGAAATATCCTTTAACATGCACTTTTGAATTAGAGGTTTGGAGCTAGCCAAAAGGCGGAAAAAAACGACTTCAACATTTTTTTGGAAGTATTGTCTGGTGTTTTTTTTTATTTTATATATTGTGGTGTCGTGACTCATTTTCACGAAAATTTAAAAAAAACATTACTTGTGGAACAAGTTACTTTTTAAACAATAGTGACCCGCGATGACCATCAGTACTAAGTAACTTGTCCAAAATCAATGAAAAAGAAGCTTTTTGGGGCTTATTCGAAGCTTTTTTGTTTTACTTCAAATTAAACAAAATGGTGGCATCTGAAAGGGTACTTATCCATTTCAAGAGAAAAAAGCTCATTTTTATTTGCAGATTTTTTTGCTATATGTGCAATTGTTGGATTCAGTGTATGTCAAAAGAAGACGATGAGAGTTTACAAATCGTGAAATTGTACTTTGATTACTATTTTGGTTTATTCTGTACATCGGTCATTATTTAAGACAGTAAAATCTAAAATATCTAAGGACTGTATCGGAAAAAATTGGCCTTCAGTTTTTCCTGCATAGCTCCTGTTTGGGATAAATTTAAGTCTTCATCAGATATGCAAAATTAGCTATAAAATGCCACAAAAAAACGTCTAATCCATTCGTATTGTAAGATCACTCTTGGAAAGATTCCATCGAATCAAGAAAAAGTGCGTAGTTTAATTGTGTTCACATACCTGGAAAATTCGATTCATAAATATTCGGTACTAGCAAAGGAGACCAATTCGCCGAGTGCAACAGTGAAACGAACGATTGTTAAGTACAAAAAGGTTCCACCTATTGCTAGAAAGTCTGCATCAGGTAGAAAAAAAGGTCCAGAGGAGGAAATTTTTGCAGAGTGCTTAGAGAAGCCACTAAAATCATTTATCGAGAAACACGTCGTATCTGTAGCATTTAAGCCAGATTTAGCGACACGTCATTATGCTCGATCAGCAATGAAGTGGTACGAGGACATCGTCGTGGTACCGAAAGCAGCTAACCCTCCAAACTGTCCAGAACTTCGACCAATCGAAAGATATTGGGTTGAAATGAAAAAAAAACATGAAAGAAAACAAAGAAAATTGCTAAAACCGAAAAGGATTTTCAAAATAAGTGGAGAAACGCATATAAGGTGGTCGGTGACACCGTTGTACGGAACCCAATGCGTGGAGTTAACGGAAAGGTCCGAAATTTTCCTTTTTTTGCAATGAAAATTCATTGAATTTTTATATAAATGTTATTAAATATAATATAATAATAAAAGAAAAAAAATAGTTCGATGGAGCAATTAATACCACTTTAAGAGACATAATTATAAAGGTCAATTTTTTCGATACACTCCTTATTTCGCGAGTCTACTGTACTTCTGCTTAACCTGAAAGTTTGCACATATACTCAGCTTCAGTAACAATATAAAGTTATGGGTAAACGGTATGCCGCTAGCGATGATGATATACTAAAAACAAGAAAATAACTGAGGGTCCCTGATCTGAGGCTTTAATCAGAAGCTATATCAAATCTTGCATTTCAAAGTTACTTGAAGCTATGCATGCTGTTTCGAAAATTATGTTCATCATGAAACGATGGCTTTAAGATGACTTTAAAACTGATAGCTTTATCCGGTATATCTGGGTAACTTTCAATTAAAATTTTTAAAAGTGAAATATTCTTCATTCTTATCATCTATTGCAGTGGTTGATCATGTTGGAATTGCTTCCTTAGTTTTAGATATTTGTAAGTTTTAATTATTTTGATGGATTTTACAATTTCGTATTGTTTTTGTCTCAAATTAGTATATCAATAACGTGAAAAATATAGTAAAATTTAAAACTCGAGAATTTCGCTTGCGGACCTTCACTCTCGTTTGCAGGAAATGAGAGTCACTTCGACTGTGTAGTATGTATGGCCATGGACCAAGCACGAATCCACCAAGCCATGAAAAGGTGAACCCACGCCGCAGCATCCATGCCTGACAAGCTCAGCTAAAGCCACGTGATCCAGGGTGAATATACAGTTGGACAGAGCAGTTTTATGGCTTTTTTGCTTGTCGGCGTATCGGGGAACTAAAGTAGTAAAAATTTCGCTTAAAATTAATTGACGATTGAGTTTGTTTGTAGTACGTTTGAGTTTTTTGATAATTTCAAGTACGACCATTACATGATGATTGATTTTGTTGACGAATAAGATCCGAGATCCGAAGATCCAGAATGGTAATCTCTAATGAAGTCCCGCGACTTGCCATCGAACGCCGCTTAGCATATCCATATGTTAATAAGTACCAATATTTATCGATACTTCGAATCATGTTTAAATGATGCGATCTAGAGAATGAGAGAGAAGAGAAAATAATGGACTACAACCGGAAGTCGCACACTGCCGAGTAGATCATAAAATCACTTCAATATTGCATGTCACAATTTCCTTAAACACAATATTCCCAATGTAGCTTAATACAAGTATTACCAATTTATTTTTATGGTTTACGGCCAACTATCGTAATGAAAATTATAAGATGTTCCTAATTTTACAAATTACCATGCCTTTTTCGCTCTACTCTATTATCCGCACTGATTGCTCCGCTTCGTTTCCTTCTCGCATCTCGTTGCCACTTCCACGTCCGCAATGCTAGTAAAAAAATTTCGATTTAGAGCACATTGAATCGCAAAATAAGGTTACCTCGTCGAAATATTTGGATGATGTGATACTGAGGCCAAGATTATTGTACTTAAAGTAAATGACGTCATTTTGTGTGAAGTAAAATGTTCGATACGATCTTCTAGCACGAAAAATTCAATGTGAAGACAAATTTTGTGAGATTAAACGGAATTTAAGGGATCTACCCTCTTTTAGCAGTGTAAAAACGGGTTATTTTTAATAATTTTTTATAGATAGGTTTAAATTATAAATATTGATGATGAAGAGGCTACACTCAATAAACACACTCTTGAAATACAAAAAAAAACTCATTTATGTGAGTTTTTGTTAATGAAAATGCTGGTTCAAAAAATATCGAAAATACGAGATGGGTGTGCGCCATTGATGGTTAGTCTGAAACAAAAAAAAAATAGTTTTAGGTTCAGTATGTTAATAGCTATAGCGCGAATAGGGCGATTTTTGATTTATGCAAAATTGACGAAATGGGGGACATTTTTTGAAAGATTACGAAAAAACATGCTTTTTTCACCGTTTTTGGCCAAAAAAATATTTCAAACCACAATTTTGAAAAACCCCGTATTTGCGCTATAGCTGTAATCATAAAGAATGACTGGTAAAAATTTGGTGAGAATCGGTTCAGTAGTTCCCGAAATTTCATCAACGCGCCGTCGAAAAATGAAAAATCGCGCTCGGGTGACAGTGAAAGTTGCCCAAAAATACAGTTAGACTACGATTTTTATAAAATTTTAATATGATATTTCTGTATATATATACTTTCTTAAAATGCAAAAAAAAAATTTCGATTTTTTGAAAATAATAAAGAGGGGGTAGGCCCCTTAACGCACACACACCAAAAACCGTACGCCATAGCCCCCAACCTCAGAAAAAGTCTGCCTTTGGCTGTTCGAATCACAATTCTCTTCATTTCGCCAATTGATCTCCGCCTCATCAAATTTCTCGTCACTTTCACGCCCAAAATGACTCCTACACTAACGAAATATTATTTAAGATACGAGTGAAAGTCGAATATGTCTATGAAACATGTCCTCTTTGAACGCCTGCCAAGATGTTGCATATTGACAAAAGTGAATTGAGAAATTGAAATCAAATGCAAAAATGACTGGAATAATTGAAATTAGATTGAGGATTTTGTGATTTGCTAAACCGGATATAAGGTAAATAAGATACAAATATCCTATGGAGTGGAATATATGATAAGCAAATGAATAGTACAGTAGAATCTCGAAAAAGTTAACCGAAATGTCCCAAGGGTAATTAACTTTTTCGAACTATTAACTTTTCTAAGTGGTTTTCAAAATTAAAAAAAAACAATAATAAGTATAGATTTTTCGTAAATAACACGCTAAATTTATTTCAATGACTTAGTTTTCATCATTACAAAAAAAATTGTACCAGCTGGTTTATGGTCAGTCACTCTTGATCATTTTCGTGCGATATATTAATTAATTTTTGTGGAGTCGTTTGAAGAAGCAGTCGAGACTTGTTTGTTTCTTTTCTTTTGTGTAATAGCTCTTGATCATTTTCGTACGCATATGGACAAGGTCTGCCACCTGATTTGCATCGTTTTTGTTTGCACACAATTTTATCAAGATATTGATGCTTTCAACTGCTTTCGAGAAGCTCACTTTTGGTCGTTGAATATCTTCCTCGATAATTGACCTGTCGTTATCATTATTGGAAACTTCGAAATCATCGTCATCTTCCGCAATTTGATCTTTGTTCCAATTTTCAATGACATCAATGCTGATGTCAACATTATCACCCAACTTCGACATCAACAATTGAACTTCTCGAAGTGTATCGTCGTAAGCAACTATTTAATTTAATCAATTTAGACAACGGAATGTCGTCTTCACTATCGTATTGATAGGAGCTAAATTGCCCCTTTAGTGACCGAAAATAGCGATTGGTTTGAAAAATTCATACGCTCAGAAAAGTTAACTGAAAAGTTAACTTTTCAGAGCGGCGCGTGGAAGCTGAAATTCGGTTAACTTAACCGAGCGATTAACTTTTACGCGAGTTAACTTCTTCGAGATTCTACTGTATGTAAAAAAAATTAAAGAATTTTTTTTCCGAAAGACAAGTATGCCAACTTGTTTTGATTAACAGAGTATATATTTTGCGTTAAAACAAAAAAGGGAAATAGCCCAGAATTACAGAAACAGTGCTCTTCATCGACTGCAGCAGTTAGTTACGTTAGAATTGTTTCCTTAGTTTTTTAAATTTGTTAGTTTTAATTATTTATATGAATATTACAATTTCGTTCTGTTTTTGCCCAGAAGTAGGGTATCAATAAATTGAAAAATATGGTATAATTTAAAACTCGAGAGTTTCGTTTGCGGACCCTTCCATTAGTTTACAGGAAATAAGAGACACTTCAACTAGGTAAGTACATAGGGCGATTGACCGACCAAGAATCCGCCAAGCCATAAAAAAGGTGTATCCAGTCCGCAGCATCCATGCCTGATGAGCTCAACTAAAAGGTGAATATCCGGTGCCCCTGACGGTTAGATCGTGCAATTTTATGGCGTTTTTGTTTGTCGGTGTATCGGAACCAAAATAGTGAAAATTTGCATTCAAAATAAGCTTACATCACGAATGAAAAATTGGTTTGCTCATAAAACATATCGTAGGGTAAAGTAGCAGATAAAGCATTGATCGATGATTCAGTTTGGTTTTTGTAGGCTTAATTTTTCGATAATTTCGAGTTTAGGTACTGAGTAAATGCGACGACTAAAAATGATGAACCGTTACCGATCCCCTCTAGAAATTGGTCGGAACGAAATTTAACGATCACTCCATCGAGCTCGGACTGAACGTCTAGAAAGCCTTCAAGATTTGTTACGTTTCGAAGAGTTCAAAACTATTTTTTGCGCCACTAATTTTTAAGAAATACAATTTATTTCAGAATATAAATTTGATTATAAAAATTATTTTCATTCATTTTTATTAAAAAATAAACTTTTTGTAGACTAGCAGTGTTGGCAACGTTACTAAAAAATATTGAAATGCTGGTGCCATGGCTTTGATACAGAAGTCTCGTGACTTGCCAACGAATGCCTCTCAACATATCCACATGTTATTAAGTGCTAATATTTATCGATACTTTCAATCGTGTTCAAATGATGCGATCTGGAAAAGAAAATGACAGTCTGTAAAAATAAACGACTTTTCGCGATATGGTGTCCAGTCATCGAAGAGTGAAGACAATTTGGCTTAAATCTTAAATTTTGTACTACAAGCGTATTTAGAAAACTCGACTTTAATAAAAGCAACGTTGAAATTAGTTTCACAAGAATTAAGATGCTACAATAGGGGTAATTTAGCAACAAGAATGGTTGAAATGTAATGCAACTGCAATATTGCGTAAAAGCCGAATCATGAATCTCAAAACAACCCATGGATTTTTCGTTTTCAATTGGCTTTGTCAAACATTTTGGTTTAAAATCAAAGAGCAGGTAATTATCTGGGAGTGGGTTCAAATGTGTTATACGTTTTCTATTATTTTACACAAGAGCGCTCGCAGTTAAACGCACGATTGTGTAATGAATATAAGAGTCAGCAACTGCACACACTAGAGTGCATAGTGGTCGTGTGATCGTTGTCTACTACTTGAAGAAAAACAAATCGAAAAACATGTGAAAACAGAGGTAAGTTCGTCGAAACAATCAGTTATGATCAGTGCCCTCAGAATTTGCCTGGGTTCTCGAAAGGTGAACCAAGTCACGACGTAAGACGCTTATCCTTTACTGCTCATCCTTTACTACTTATCGACGGTATACTAGGTCATCTTCCAAGAGTCCAATGCATCACTAGCCTTGATCTAAAGGACGCATTTTAGAGAATACTGCTTGATGAGGGGTCTAGGGATTAGACGGCGTTCTGCGTGGCTAGTAGTCCCGATACCACTTTTAACCATGTAGTTTAGGTGCACCTCAAGCGTTGTAGAGCCTCATATACAAAGCGATTTTTCCACATCTTCGCTTAGTGTTTCTTTACATAGACGCCCTCAAGCAGTATTCTCTAAAATGCGTCCTTTAGATCAAGGCTAGTGATGCATTTGGACTCTTGGAAGATGACCTAGTATACCGTGGATAAAGCGAAAGGCTGACTTCGTCTTTCATTTCAACACAAGAGATATTTTTTCAGTCGTTGGATTTTTTCTAAATCAATTTGTCAAAAGCAAATGAAATTGTGTCAGCAAAGACGTTTCACCAATATAATTCAATGAACCGAAGTTTCTGGGTTTTTTTTCCCGCCTGACATGAAAAGTGCATATACGAGGTCTGACAGTGCCCCGATCAGTAACTAGCTGCCATTTTATCATAAATGACAGTAAACATATGATAAATAAAGAAAAACATATGACTTTGTTCCGTAGAACCGCGGGTCGAACTTAATAGTGTGCCTTTATATGACCGATTACCTAAATTTCGCAAGTTCAGGTTCGAAGATTACACCGAGAACTTTTATTTTCAAGCTCTCGATGTGCAGTGAAAGAATTCGCCACTAAAAGCTCCGAAACTACAACTCACAATCAAAGAAATACTTCAACTACCAGAGAGGCTCGTTTCGCTTACTACTTTTAATTCAATTTTATTTCCCTCGCTTCTGTCACCATGTGGAGTAGAGCGGCAACCCCGCACATGACCTCCAAAACAGGGCTTCATCGTTTCAACCCAAGGTATATAGACTAGAAGGTAAGACCATGCGCATGCTCTCGTCGTATCTCGCTCTAAAAATGACGAAACTGATGCCGAATCGTCGCGCAAATTTTATGAAAATTAGGGCTGCCGCTTCTGGTAGTGGGAATAAAACATGAAATTTACGCATTGGTGTTACCATGCAGTAGAAGCATTGTGTGGAAATGAAGAAATAAAAGAAGTGCGAAATGGTTCATCACGAACATGTTATTGCATTAGCAGGTATTGTTTGCTGTGGGACCGTCGCGTGCAGTTTACAATTCGAAATTATAAGGCAAACGCGATCTTTCTCATAATTTCCCGAGAAACCTAACGTACCCGTTCATGCGCACATCGTTATTATGAAGATGCTTAATCATATATGTAAGTACATCAAATTCATCGTTGGCATTTGTTTATTCATCATGCATCAATTTCGTTACTTTTCATATAAAATTTACTTGCGCAAATAACATATCCATCAACTTTCCTAGTGGAATAGAATTTCAATCTCATCGAAGCTAGATGACAATTTACACTGGGAATTTTTTGGCATCAGTTGCGTACATGCGCAGCCCGGACGAGTTTGGAAACGCGGAAGATCTTACCTCTAGTCCAAGGTACATAAACTAGACATGGTAAACCCATGCGCAGCTTTTCTACTATCTCGCTCGCACAGCTGGCATTACGTACGTCATTTTTGCCAAAAAAATTGGGCTGCCAAATGAACAAAACATAGGGTGCACATCTGGCAAGGCGAAATACAACGAGGCGCCACAATTCAAAATGTATAAATGGCGGAAACCGGCGGCGGATAGTCGGTGCATGACTGAACGACTTCGCATTTTCTCTTACCGAAACCCCTTCGGGAGTGCAATTGTGCCCACTAATAATTGTTTCTTGTACGATGTGCGCCGTTCCTGGGTTTTTCCCTTTCCTACTGGGTGGAACATGTTGTCCAAAAAGTGTTGATGCTATTCCTACTGGGCACTTTTCGGCGAATTCAGGCATCAGTGACGTACATGCGCAGTAGTGAACGCATTTGAGAATCGGGAAGATGTTACCATGTCTAGTTTATATACCTTGCCTCTAGTCCATATACCTTGGTTTCAACCCAAGGTATATAAACTAGACATGGTAAACCCATGCGCAGCTTTTCTACTATCTCGCTCGCACAGCTGGCATTACGTACGTCATTTTTTGGACTCTTGGAAGATGACCTAGTATACCGTGGATAAAGCGAAAGGCTGACTTCGTCTTTCATTTCAACACAAGAGATATTTTTTCAGTCGTTGGATTTTTTCTAAATCAATTTGTCAAAAGCAAATGAAATTGTGTCAGCAAAGACGTTTCACCAATATAATTCAATGAACCGAAGTTTCTGGGTTTTTTTTCCCGCCTGACATGAAAAGTGCATATACGAGGTCTGACAGTGCCCCGATCAGTAACTAGCTGCCATTTTATCATAAATGACAGTAAACATATGATAAATAAAGAAAAACATATGACTTTGTTCCGTAGAACCGCGGGTCGAACTTAATAGTGTGCCTTTATATGACCGATTACCTAAATTTCGCAAGTTCAGGTTCGAAGATTACACCGAGAACTTTTATTTTCAAGCTCTCGATGTGCAGTGAAAGAATTCGCCACTAAAAGCTCCGAAACTACAACTCACAATCAAAGAAATACTTCAACTACCAGAGAGGCTCGTTTCGCTTACTACTTTTAATTCAATTTTATTTCCCTCGCTTCTGTCACCATGTGGAGTAGAGCGGCAACCCCGCACATGACCTCCAAAACAGGGCTTCATCGTTTCAACCCAAGGTATATAGACTAGAAGGTAAGACCATGCGCATGCTCTCGTCGTATCTCGCTCTAAAAATGACGAAACTGATGCCGAATCGTCGCGCAAATTTTATGAAAATTAGGGCTGCCGCTTCTGGTAGTGGGAATAAAACATGAAATTTACGCATTGGTGTTACCATGCAGTAGAAGCATTGTGTGGAAATGAAGAAATAAAAGAAGTGCGAAATGGTTCATCACGAACATGTTATTGCATTAGCAGGTATTGTTTGCTGTGGGACCGTCGCGTGCAGTTTACAATTCGAAATTATAAGGCAAACGCGATCTTTCTCATAATTTCCCGAGAAACCTAACGTACCCGTTCATGCGCACATCGTTATTATGAAGATGCTTAATCATATATGTAAGTACATCAAATTCATCGTTGGCATTTGTTTATTCATCATGCATCAATTTCGTTACTTTTCATATAAAATTTACTTGCGCAAATAACATATCCATCAACTTTCCTAGTGGAATAGAATTTCAATCTCATCGAAGCTAGATGACAATTTACACTGGGAATTTTTTGGCATCAGTTGCGTACATGCGCAGCCCGGACGAGTTTGGAAACGCGGAAGATCTTACCTCTAGTCCAAGGTACATAAACTAGACATGGTAAACCCATGCGCAGCTTTTCTACTATTTCGCTCGCACAGCTGGCATTACGTACGTCATTTTTGCCAAAAAAATTGGGCTGCCAAATGAACAAAACATAGGGTGCACATCTGGCAAGGCGAAATACAACGAGGCGCCACAATTCAAAATGTATAAATGGCGGAAACCGGCGGCGGATAGTCGGTGCATGACTGAACGACTTCGCATTTTCTCTTACCGAAACCCCTTCGGGAGTGCAATTGTGCCCACTAATAATTGTTTCTTGTACGATGTGCGCCGTTCCTGGGTTTTTCCCTTTCCTACTGGGTGGAACATGTTGTCCAAAAAGTGTTGATGCTATTCCTACTGGGCACTTTTCGGCGAATTCAGGCATCAGTGACGTACATGCGCAGTAGTGAACGCATTTGAGAATCGGGAAGATGTTACCATGTCTAGTTTATATACCTTGCCTCTAGTCCATATACCTTGGTTTCAACCCAAGGTATATAAACTAGACATGGTAAACCCATGCGCAGCTTTTCTACTATCTCGCTCGCACAGATGGCATTACGTACGTCATTTTTGCCCAAAAATTTGGGCTGCCAAATGAACAAAACAGGGTGCACATCTGGCAAGGCGAAATAAAACGAGGCGCCACAATTCAAAATGTATAAATGGTGGAAACCGGCGGTTTCAACCCAAGGTATATAAACTAGACATGGTAAACCCATGCGCAGCTTTTCTACTATCTCGCTCGCACAGGTGGCATTACGTACGTCATTTTTGCCCAAAAATTTGGGCTGCCAAATGAACAAAACATAGGGTGCACATCTGTCAAGGCGAAATAAAACGAGGCGCCACAATTCAAAATGTATAAATGGCGGAAACCGGCGACGGATAGTCGGTGCCTGACTGAACGATTTCGCATTTTCTCTTACCGAAACCCCTTCGGGAGTGCAATTGTGCCCACTAATAATTGTTTCTTGTACGATGTGCGCCGTTCCTGGGTTTTTCCCTTTCCTACTGGGCGGAACATGTTTTCCAAAAAGTGTTGATGCTATTCCTACAGGGCACTTTTCGGCGAATTCAGGCATCAGTGACGTACATGCGCAGTAGTGAACGCATTTGGGAATCGGAAAGATGTTACCATGTCTAGTTTATATACTTTGAGATGCACATGATCATACCAGTCACAGTATATATAAGAACCAGTAGGTAATCGGTCATATGAAGGCACACTATTAAGTTCGACCCGCGGTTCTACGGAACAAAGTCATATGTTTTCCTTTATTTATCATATCTTTGCTGTCATTTATGATAAAATGGCAGCTAGTTACTGATCGGGGCACTGTCAGACCTCGTATATGCACTTTTCATGTCAGGCGGGAAAAAAACCCAGAAACTTCGGTTCATTGAATTATATTGGTGAAACGTCTTTGCTGACACAATTTCATTTGCTTTTGACAAATTGATTTAGAAAAAAGCCAAGATGACTGAAAAAATGTCTCATGTGTTGAAATGAAAGATGAAGTCAGCCTTTCGCTGCTTTATCCTCCGCAAATCTGGCAGTGCTTGGCAAACATCAATTTTTGCTAGCACATGGCGCCATTTCTTGGAAGGGAATTTTGCGTTTGAAGGACTCGATCGCATACTGGGTCTTACATATACTGTACCCTATTCGCTTGCCACCAAACTCCCGACCCGATAACGGGCCAGATCCAGGCCGACCTCACTCCTCACATTTATCGGCCAAGGTTAGGATCACATTCTACCAAGGTATATAAACCAGACCAGGTATGATTTACTGCCCTAGGATCCCGCGTCGAGTGACGTAATATCGCACAGATACGCCCAGTAGTGCTGCCAACCTGTTTAGAAAATAGATTGAAAAATATTCGGGCAACCCTGTTCACCTCATAATATATGTATTTCACACTCGAAATATGAGCAATAGTAAATGTTACATGCCATGAAAAACGTGAAATGTTTCAAAGTCTCGCCATATAGTTTGATAAAAGTCGTGGATATTTATATTTGACTTGTATTATATAATCATCACTTTTTAACTATGTTAGGTAGCATTATCCTTTTTTGGACCTGATATTTATTGTTTTGAGGGCGTCAGTTCAAAGAAAGGTCAAAAAAATTCTACCCCTTTTAAGGTAAATTGCATGTGATTTCGCGACACTTTTTACTTTATTGTAGGACTAATGGGCTAAAAGACATTAGGGTCTAGTTCGACAACTGCAAATAGGTAAGATACTGAAAATAAATGCAAATGCCAAGGTTACGGATAGCAAATGCAATTGGGTAACATATAAGTAATATTGCGAATAGGTCGGTTACTGATGAAATATGCAATCGGACTCTGCAAGCCGAGCGCCGAGTTTGTCGCAAATTTAAAAATGCTGGATGATTTGTTCAATATGCACAACTTGAGTGGTTTCAAAGTTGGGCCGAACTACATCCAAATACTTGTAAATGTTGCCGAAAATGTCCAATCAATAAAAGAAATTAAACATTTGTTTTTCCGTTGTAAAATGTTTTTTAAAAATCGAGTATTGAATTCAACTATGATTGAAAATAATAAAAGTAATAAACGAAAATCCAATAAAACTCTGAACTAGATTGGCAATTTTGTTTCATTTTGATAGCGTAAGCTGTTTCTAAGCAACCGCACTTATTCATTTGGCAGCAGAAAATTAGTCGCAGCAATTTAAAAATAGATTAACATAAATTTCCCTAACGATGTCATATTCGTAAGAACTTCATTCCCAGTCGGAAAAAGAACAAGTGGCTTCATTCAACGTGAGAATGAAACTCCACTTGGGTATATTTTACCACGCCCACCGCGTCGGATGACGTAGCAACTGATCATACCAGGGTAGTTTATATACCTTGGGTTGAAACCAAGGTATATGGACTAGAGGTAAGATCTTCCGCGTTTCCAAACTCGTCCGGGCTGCGCATGTACGCAACTGATGCCGGAAAATTCCCAGTGCAAATTGTCATCTCGCTTCGATGAGATTGAAATTCTATTCCACTAGGAAAATTGATGGATATGTTATTTGCGCAAGTAAATTTTATATGAAAAGTAACGAAATTGATGCATGATGAATAAACAAATGCCAACGATGAATTTGATGTAGTTACATATATGATTAACCCATTAATACCCAAGAGTGAAAATAAAAGCATTTTAATTGGTTTTATTGCTAACAACAATTATAAATACATTCAAAAAGAGAAAATTATAGTCAGAAAAAATATTTATTTTATAGTTTACATTATGCAAAATGTTGCGTCTACGCAACGTTGGGATTACTGATGAAACAAAAATACTAGTAACTTAGTTTCAAAATGCGTGCTACATTATTAGCGTGAGTGGAATATGTTAAAACAATCAGCATGAAGATGCACTTGACATTTTTTACACATATAAATTGTTGTACTCCGACACTGACGGCATCTTCTGCGACGTTTACTTTCGTGCTCTTCTATGATGTGTCCAATATTATCAAAGCGAATATTGGAAGGCAACGCGTTTTTGGATGGCCTTCCTAGATTTGTATTTAAAATACCCAAAAATTGCGAATTATCTGCAAGCTGGACTTCTTCAGTTTTCAACAAACTTACTTACTTAAGATTTGAATTCTAATTGCCTCAAGGATCGCTCATTCGCCAGATTGAAAATTTTCCACGAGTTGACCAGAACACTGTCTATCAAATTGATGAACAATGGCCACCACCACTTTTTCCCTCTTACTCGGATCCTGTAATTCGCTATGCCATTATCGTGGAGATCTACTCCCCTCATATTTTTATTATAATCTGCTATTATTTGGGGTTGTTGAACATTCACCATCTTTTTTATTTTTCTATCGTAACGTTTTGCAGTAACCAATGGTTCTATTTTAGCGTTATTAGTAGCCACATTTACCACAGAATTATCATTCCATCGAGCCAACAGTACTTCATGTTTTTTGTCGAAGTAATAGTCAAATGACCCTTTTTCTTGTTTCTGAAGACTTTTCGTATCTATCAAATTTTTATTCATAGTTCGATTTTCTCTGATAGTACCAGTGGCGAAATAGCCTTTTTCTTGCAAGTTGCAGAACAATTTATGTGAAGAAAAAAAATTGTCAAAAAATATGCGATGTTTGCATGGGTCTTGGATGACGGACAATAGGTCTAAAACGGTATTTCCTCCCAGACCCAAATCATTCCTAGTGATGTTACTAGTTTTGCGACCTTATGGAATAAACTGCTATAAGTAACCATTTGCACTACACAAGCACCACAACTTGAATCCAAATCGTACAGGTTTTCCATTGATGAACATTTTGCAGCCATGACGTCCAAAATAAGGCACCATTTGTTCGTCAATTGACAAGTTGTGTGAAAATATTCCAAACTGCAATTTTTTTCCCTTTACAATATCGAAAATAGGACGCAATTTAGCGAATTTATCATTTTGATCCAAGTCAACATTATGACATAAATAGATATTTGCCTTTACAGAGTCGAATTTGTTACGACTCATACATTTTCTCACAATTGATACACTTTTGCCTTCATCTTTTGACCAGTATAATTTCGTAGCAGAGAGAGAATGATATCCGGTCAGTAGCAATATACCGATGATCATTTTTCCTAACGTTTCCTGGAAGTCTTAAGATCAACAACATGTCTAAATAGTTTTGTTCAACAAAGGCGTTTATATCATAAAGCAGATGTTGCTTAAGGTTTGTAGGATTTGGAAAGTTACGAATTATTTCAATCAATAACTTTTATGACTTGATGAATCTGTCGATCTAGAGATGACTCAATTAGCAGTTTTTGAAAAATTAGAATAACATGTATTTTTTTGAAACTAAGCATTTAAAAAATTATAATCCATGTATAAGCTCTTCTTTTCGAGACTGGCTTACATGTCATAAATTTATTTTCTTATTTTCAATACAAAAAAAATCAAAATCAAAATGTTGCGTTTACGCAACGATGGGGAGAAATGGGTTAAGCATCTTCATAATAACGATGTGCGTATGCACGGGTACATTAGGTTTCTCGGGAAATTATGAAAAAGATCGCGTTTGCCTTATAATTTCGAATTGTAAACTGCACGCGACGGTCCCACAGCAAACAATACCTGCTAATGCAGTAACATGTTCGTGATGAACCATTTCGCACTTCTTTTATTTCTTCATTTCCACACAATGCTTCTACTGCATGGTAACACCAATGCGTAAATTTCATGTTTTATTCCCACTACCAGAAGCGGCAGCCCTAATTTTCATAAAATTTGCGCGACGATTCGGCATCAGTTTCGTCATTTTTAGAGCGAGATACGACGAGAGCATGCGCATGGTCTTACCTTCTAGTCTATATACCTTGGGTTGAAACGATGAAGCCCTGTTTTGGAGGTCATGGTGACTATGTGCGGGGTTGCCGATCTACTCCACATGGTGACAGAAGCGAGGGAAATAAAATTGAATTAAAAGTAGTAAGCGAAACGAGCCTCTCTGGTAGTTGAAGTATTTCTTTGATTGTGAGTTGTAGTTTCGGAGCTTTTAGTGGCGAATTCTTTCACTGAACATCGAGAGCTTGAAAATAAAAGTTCTCGGTGTAATCTTCGAACCTGAACTTGCGAAATTTAGGTAATCGGTCATATAAAGGCACACTATTAAGTTCGACCCGCGGTTCTACGGAACAAAGTCATATGTTTTTCTTCATTTATCATATGTTTACTGTCATTTATGATAAAATGGCAGCTAGTTACTGATCGGGGCACTGTCAGACCTCGTATATGCACTTTTCATGTCAGGCGGAAAAAAACCCCAGAAACTTCGGTTCATTGAATTATATTGGGGAAACGTCTTTGCTGACACAATTTCATTTGCTTTTGACAAATTGATTTAGAAAAAAGCCAAGATGACTGAAAAATGTCTCATGTGTTGAAATGAAAGATGAAGTCAGCCTTTCGCTGCTTTATCCTCCGCAAATCTGGCAGTGCTTGGCAAACATCAATTTTTGCTAGCACATGGCACCATTTCTTGGAAGGGAATTTAGCGTTTGCAGGACTCGATCGCATACTGGGTCTTACATATACTGTACCCTATTCTATACCCGATAACGGGCCAGATCCAAGCCGACCTCACTCCTCACATATATCGGCCAAGGTAAGGATCACATTCTACCAAGGTATATAAACCAGACCAGGTATGATTTATTGCCCTAGGATCCCGCGTCGAGTGACGTAATATCCCACAGACATGCCCAGTAGTGCTGCCAACCTGTTTAGAAAATAGATTGAAAAATATTCGGCAACGCTGTTCACCTCATAATATATGTATTTCACACTCGAAATATGAGCAATAGTAAATGTTACATGCCATGAAAAACGTGAAATGTTTCAAAGTCTCGCCATATAGTTTGATAAAAGTCGTGGATATTTATATTTGACTTGTATTATATAATCATCACTTTTTAACTATATTAGGTAGCATTATCCTCTTTTTTTGGACCTGATATTTATTGTTTTGAGGGCGTCAGTTCAAAGAAAGGTCAAAAAATTTCTACCCCTTTTAATGTAAATTGCATGTGATTTCGCGACACTTTTTACTTTATTGTAGGACTAATGGGCTAAAAGACATTAGGGTCTAGTTCGACAACTGCAAATAGGTAAGATACTGAAAATAAATGCAAATGCCAAGGTTACGGATAGCAAATGCAATTGGGTAACATATAAGTAATATTGCGAATAGGTCGGTTACTGATGAAATATGCAATCGGACTCTGCAAGCCGAGCGCCGAGTTTGTCGCAAATTTAAAAATGCTGGATGATTTGTTCAATATGCACAACTTGAGTGGTTTCAAAGTTGGGCCGAACTACATCCAAATACTTGTAAATGTTGCCGAAAATGTCCAATCAATAAAAGAAATTAAACATTTGTTTTTCCGTTGTAAAATGTTTTTTAAAATTCGAGTACTGAATTCAACTATGATTGAAAATAATAAAAGTAATAAACGAAAATCCAATAAAACTCTGAACTAGATTGGCAATTTTGTTTCATTTTGATAGCGTAAGCTGTTTCTAAGCAACCGCACTTATTCATTTGGCAGCAGAAAATTAGTCGCAGCAATTTAAAAATAGATTAACATAAATTTCCCTAACGATGTCATATTCGTAAGAACTTCATTCCCAGTCGGAAAAAGAACAAGTGGCTTCACTCAACGTGAGAATGAAACTCCACTTGGGTATATTTGACCACGCCCACCGCGACGGATGACGTAGCAACTGATCATACCAGGGTAGTTTATATACCTTGGGTTGAAACCAAGGTATATGGACTAGAGGTAAGATCTTCCGCGTTTCCAAACTCGTCCGGGCTGCGCATGTACGTCACTGATGCCAGAATTCGCCGAAAAGTACCCAGTAGGAATAGCATCAACACTCTTTGGAAAACATGTTCCGCCCAGTAGGAAAGGGAAAACGCAGAAACGGCGCACATCGTACAAGAAACAAGTAGACTAAGATTTGCGTGGTTACCTGACTAGTGTGTCTTAACACCACGAGCTTCTTAAGCTACGAGTAACGATATGTTCGCACCAACCGTACAAGAAACAATTATTAGTGGGCACAATTGTACTCCCGAAGGGGTTTCGGTAAGAGACAATGCGAAATAGTTCCGTCACGCACCGACTATCCGCCGCCGGTTTCCGCCATTTATACATTTTGAATTGTGGCGCCTCGTATTATTTCGCCTTGCCAGATGTGCACCCTATGTTTTGTTCATTTGGCAGCCCAATTTTTTTGGCAAAAATGACGTACGTCATGCCAGCTTTGCGAGCGAGATAGTAGAAAAGCTGCGCATGGGTTTACCATGTATAGTTTATATACCTTGTGTGCATCCTTTCATCCTATCTCCCTCTAAAGATGAAGAAACTGATGCCGAATCGTCGCACAAATTCCATGAAAATTAGGGTTGCCGCTTGTGGCAACGGTAATAAAACAAGAAATTTAGTCATTGGTGCTACCATGCAGTAGCAGCACTGCGTGCAAATAAAGCAATCAGAGAGGTGCGAAATGGTTCATTACGAACATGCAATTGCATAAGCAGGTATTGTTTTTTGTGGGACCGCCGTGTGCAGTTGACAATTCGAAACTATTAGGCATACATGAAAATGGTGAATTGTGCTGTGATGCGGTGTAAAAGCAACCACGACAAAAACTGCTAAGGAATAAAAACCCCAACGAGCGCTACAAGCTGGGTCACATTTTATTCAGTCTCTAGAAAAACTTGATACTTGTACCGAGCTACCAGTTTCAGTTAAACAAATTTATTTTAGGCGTAAGGTGTATTTAAAAATAAAGATTCTGAATTCACAATTATTAGACAATGTTAAATTAAGAAAACTCAAACAATCGTTCAGTGCACGAAAGCTATATAGACTCATTTATACAACCACCCAATTTGACAATACTCTCGGTCGCAACCGACTCACAATCAGTTTGTATTTGAGTCCCATAGTTCATTTGGGCGATAGTTTCTTGATGACCGGCAGGATGATACCCATTGGTGGTTTGAATTAATGAAATATAGTTTTAGCTTGTGGGCTTGCGCACATGACAATGCTTGCCGCTTATTATCGATTAGCGAAGCGGTTCGTTTGCACGTAAATTCAATGGAAGTGTATTCTTGATTTGGAAATCATTTGTTTTGGTACAAAGATTATTGTTGGTTGTTGTTTTTCTAGAGTTTCCTTGAAAATGAGTTACAAATTTAAAGGTAACGTATTTTTATTTAACTTTTGTTGAAAGTTTTTTTTATCACAACAATTGAAATGAACTTGGAAAGAAATTGTTCTTCGCCCTGTAGTTTAGTGAACGCGTTCGAAACGCAGTTTTAATTTTGATGATTTATAATGTTTGTTTAATAAGTTGAAAAAACCTTTTCGTAGTCGTTAACATTTACATTGTACATATTTACGTCTTTGTATTAGAAATACATATATGGAGTATACACGAAAAAGAAGCGCAATTCGAAACTGCTTTGGTAAAATTGCTAGTGAAAAAGTGAAATGTGGATTTTGCCCAGCAGTAATTTCATTTAAACGTAGTTCAACAAGAAATTTATTGACGCACTTGGAAACAAAACATGCTGGTGTACGTGATTCCAGAATTAATAATAAGAACACGCTAGCTAGTGAAACCCCCCATGAACATGTGACTGCTAGTAGTTCTCAGTATGGAAAAAAACAGAGAAGGGCCCATCTTGTCAAAACGCTGGCTCTGGCGTTTCTACTAAATCCTTTTTCAAACCCCAGGCATCAATTCAAGAATATATGATGAAGCGTATCCAAAACATAAACACACTGATGGTGAAGATGATCGCGAAAGATTACCAGCCATTTACGCTCGTAGAGGCATTGAATTCAATCGGCATTTACTGAATATGATTTCGTTATAATAGAAAACAGCCTGCGAAGTACTGATTTTTTTACGAAATCACGGAAAAAATATTTAGTGAAAAACAGTTACTCTTTCAAAAGTCATGTTATTCAAAAGATCAGATATATGTAAGGGTCAATAGCCAATCGTCCATATCATATGTTTTCCTTCATTCATCATATGCTTTCAGTCATTTGTGACAAAATGGCAGTTATTTACTAATCGGGTCACTGTCAGACCTCGTATATGTACTTTTTATGGTGTTAAAAAGTTCTTAGAAACTTCGGTTCCTTGAATTACATTGATGAAACGTCTTTGTTGACACAAAGGCACTCGGTTTTGACAAATCGATTTAGAAAACAGCCAAAATGGCTGAAAAAATTGCTGGTGTGTTGAAGTGATAGATAAAGTCCGTGATAGTGCTTTATCCGTAGCAAATCTGGCAGTGAGTTCTTGGGAGACGTCAATTTTTACAAGAATGTGGCGGCATTTCTTGGAACGAAATTAGATGCTTAAAAGCCTCGATTGCGCGCTGTGGTGCGAGCACTTCGCTTGCACGGCTAAATTATCCGCGAAGAAGTACTCACTGGTACATATCAGGTAGACGACGTCTCTGGGGCAATCTGTGGTTAGCAGGTTGTGTCGAGTTGTCATTCTTGGAGGTGTGACCAAAATGATCCTATAGCTATAAAAAAATTGAAATGAACCATCTACCAAAACGATCGAATTAAATAAAATTATTCCATTAAATGTAAGCAAGGCAAAGACGCAGAGGTTCGTAAAGTCAATCCAAAATTATTTACGAAAAATTAAGGAGAGCAAATGTATGACAATTTATGTAAGTAATCAAAAAGGAATATCAAGGATATGTTAATGCTTACTATCACTGGCGGGTTAAAATGACAGTTAAATTGATGTAGTATGGAACCTTCTCTTAGGTCACCTCCATTTCAGCTTGATAGATCCCCGATTGAATGAAAGCGTCCGCTGAAGTTCATCCTCCTCGCTGGAAAAGTACGCATTTACGTAAATTTTCCCCCAATCAAAACACTTAAAATCTACCGAAGCGAATGAGCAAACGACTCCAAGTTTCCTCAAGAGCAAACAATGCACGCACAATTTAATACTCAGTGCATCCAACTACCCCCGTCATCCCGTGTTCGTGGATTACTACATCTATACCATATTCAAAAAATGTAAAAAAACCATATTCATAGACCCGAGAAAGAAACGTAGTGCTAAACTCGTTTTCCGGTGTATTCGCGCCGAATGGATATCTGAAATCCAGTTCGATGACACGGAGGTGAACCTAACTTTTCAACACTTTCAGCCTTTTGCGTGACCAGCAAGTAGTGCAAAATGTTTCGCCAATACGGGTCAAGAAACCACAAAGCTGTTTTGTTTGCTTGGCAACTTTGCGTATCAACCGATCTCGCCAACTGGATTGTTTGTAGTGCTCAAAGTCACATGACAAGCACTTCCGGGTTAATTATAATTTGCCCGAATTCATCAACGCGCGCAAAACCTGCATGTTGAGAAAGGCCCTAAATTGCATCTTACGTGTTCCAATAGTATAACTGTCGTTCCCAGACGCGCGACCCTAGATTTATAGCAAAGAACATGTACAGGACTACAAGATCCTACATACATATCCCGCAAGATATGAGTATCAGTCTCAAGCTAAAATCTCCATAACTTTGAATTAGTTGGTCGTGTTTTTGTGATCCGCGCTTATGTACAGTTGATTCAACGTGACTGAGGTCAAATCTCATTGCCGTACATCAGTTGTGCCACAAGATCATCATACGTCTGCCTGGAGCTCTCACCGAACTTCGTTGAGTCTACAAATGGTAAGCGACGAGGTTAGCCACAACAATCCAAAACCAATCGTTGCGCTGATAGCACATACAAAGCTGAAATTCATACGGTGTTACGATGAGACCCAGATTGCGAAGGCATCTCAACCTGAAATCTTGGGCACCACGCTTCCACATTGGTGACACAACATAGGTATGTGCGAAATTTTGCATCACGTAATGCAGCTTAAATTTCGCAAGTTCAGGTTCGAAGATTACACCGAGAACTTTTATTTTAAAGCCCTCGATGTGCAGTAAAAGAATTCGCCACTAAAAGCTCCGAAACTACAACTCACAATCAAAGAAATACTTCAACTACCAGAGAGGCTCGTTTCGCTTACTACTTTTAATTCAATTTTATTTCCCTCGCTTCTGCCACCATGTGGAGTAGAGCGGCAACCCCGCACAAAGTCACCATGACCTCCAAAACAGGGCTTCATCGTTTCAACCCAAGGTATATAGACTAGAAGGTAAGACCATGCGCATGCTCTCGTCGTATCTCGCTCTAAAAATGACGAAACTGATGCCGAATCGTCGCGCAAATTTTATGAAAATTAGGGCTGCCGCTTCTGGTAGTGGGAATAAAACATGAAATTTACGCATTGGTGTTACCATGCAGTAGAAGCATTGTGTGGAAATGAAGAAATAAAAGAAGTGCGAAATGGTTCATCACGAACATGTTATTGCATTAGAAGGATTTGTTTGCTGTGGGACCGTCGCGTGCAGTTTACAATTCGAAATTATAAGGCAAACGCGATCTTTCTCATAATTTCCCGAGAAACCTAACGTACCCGTTCATGCGCACATCGTTATTATGAAGATGCTTAATCATATATGTAAGTACATCAAATTCATCGTTGGCATTTGTTTATTCATCATGCATCAATTTCGTTTCTTTTCATATAAAATTTACTTGCGCAAATAACATATCCATCAACTTTCCTAGTGGAATAAAATTTCAATCTCATCGAAGCGAGATGACAATTTGCACTGGGAATTTTCCGGCATCAGTTGCGTACATGCGCAGCCCGGACGAGTTTGGAAACGCGGAAGATCTTACCTCTAGTCCATATACCTTGGTTTCAACCCAAGGTATATAAACTACCCTGGTATGATCAGTTGCTACGTCATCCGACGCGGTGGGCGTGGTAAAATATACCCAAGTGGAGTTTCATTCTCACGTTGAATGAAGCCACTTGTTCTTTTTCCGACTGGGAATGAAGTTCTTACGAATATGACATCGTTAGGGAAATTTATGTTAATCTATTTTTAAATTGCTGCGACTAATTTTCTGCTGCCAAATGAATAAGTGCGGTTGCTTAGAAACAGCTTACGCTATCAAAATGAAACAAAATTGCCAATCTAGTTCAGAGTTTTATTGGATTTTCGTTTATTACTTTTATTATTTTCAATCATAGTTGAATTCAGTACTCGAATTTTAAAAAACATTTTACAACGGAAAAACAAATGTTTAATTTCTTTTATTGATTGGACATTTTCGGCAACATTTACAAGTATTTGGATGTAGTTCGGCCCAACTTTGAAACCACTCAAGTTGTGCATATTGAACAAATCATCCAGCATTTTTAAATTTGCGACAAACTCGGCGCTCGGCTTGCAGAGTCCGATTGCATATTTCATGAGTAACCGACCTATTCGCAATATTACTTATATGTTACCCAATTGCATTTGCTATCCGTAACCTTGGCATTTGCATTTATTTTCAGTATCTTACCTATTTGCAGTTGTCGAACTAGACCCTAATGTCTTTTAGCCCATTAGTCCTACAATAAAGTAAAAAGTGTCGCGAAATCACATGCAATTTACATTAAAAGGGGTAGAATTTTTTTGACCTTTCTTTGAACTGACGCCCTCAAAACAATAAATATCAGGTCCAAAAAAAGAGGATAATGCTACCTAACATAGTTAAAAAGTGATGATTAGATAATACAAGTCAAATATAAATATCCACGACTTTTATCAAACTATATGGCGAGACTTTGAAACATTTCACGTTTTTCATGGCATGTAACATTTACTATTGCTCATATTTCGAGTGTGAAATACATATATTATGAGGTGAACAGCGTTGCCCGAATATTTTTCAATCTATTTTCTAAACAGGTTGGCAGCACTACTGGGCGTGTCTGTGCGATATTTCGTCACTTGACGCGGGATCTTAGGGCAATAAATCATACCTGGTCTGGTTTATATACCTTGGTAGAATGTGACCCTTACCTTGGCCGATATATGTGAGGAGTGAGGTCGGCCTGGATCTGGCCCGTTATCGGGTCGGGAGTTTGGTGGCAAGCGAATAGGGCACAGTATATGTAAGACCCAGTATGCGATCGAGTCCTTCAAACGCAAAATTCCCTTCCAAGCAATGGTGCCATGTGCTAGCAAAAATTGATGTTTGCCAAGCACTGCCAGATTTGCGGAGGATAAAGCAGCGAAAGGCTGACTTCATCTTTCACTTCAACACATGAGAAATTTTTTCAGTCATCTTGGCTTTTTTCTAAATCAGTTTGTCAAAAGCAAATGAAATTGTGTCAACAAAGACGTTTCACCAATGTAATTCAATGAACCGAAGTTTTTGGCTTTTTTTTCATGCGTAACATGAAAAGTGCATATGCGAGGTTTGGCAGTGTCCCCGACTTTACTAGTCGGGGACACTGCCATTTTGTCATAAACTACAACAAACATATGATAAATGAAGGAAAACATATGACTTTGTTTCGTACAAATGCGGGCCGTACATGTGGCGTTACAGTGGAGTACCCAGGGGGGGCTACGGGTTCAACCCTCCCTGAAGTGGTCAGGAACACGCTCATCGGTGATTATTACCCTGATTTGATTCAGGTTCTCATTCACAGCTGAGTGAAATGATAGTGCGGCATCAAATCTCATTCCCGAAAACTATTTGTCGTGAAGGAGCCTTGAACTAGCGTTAACCACTAAGTCACTCACTTTAACAATTATTCGCCGAGACACTCTGGAACGTGGGAGTTGAGTGAGATTCAGTATCTGTACGCAATTAGATCTTTCATCTTTTCATAGTAAAACCCATATGGGCCTGATTAACGGCCTATAGTGCTTTAGAGATCTTACCTAGGAGTGAAACGGGCATAATTTGCACAAATTGGATCCGTGTGTGCCGTTATCTTTTACTTATTGTATGAAGCCTAGCAATTTTATATATAGATAAAGTTGGTAGGAACATTAGAATATGGTCACCTGATTGAAAGTTTTCGAAGTAAAATTCCAGATAAGCAAACGTACCTAGTCAAGACTTCAGAAGTATGACCCCCCCTTATCAAAATCCTGCGTGCGCTACTGTGCCGTTATATGAACAATTATATACTGGTCTTACCTATACTGTGCCCGGGCCGTACTTGATAGTGTGCCTTTATATGAACGATTACCTACTGGTTCTTACCTATACTGTGGATCAGTGAAAGAAGTCTTGATCGCACCGTTAACCCACTTTCCGGGGCCAATTTTAAGGAACGAACGATTTGTTCATAGCTTGGGTGCAAGTCGCAACACAAAATCTTTTCGGATTAAAAAAAAATTATACTTATATTAAAACGTTCGTAGAATTTTTGAGGAAAAAAGAGGTTCGGTGAATTCTTAAAAAAACATCGAGTGTTTCGTGCTAAATGATTGTTTTTCTATTCGGTTTCAAACAAACTTGCAATGTGAACAATTGTGTAATTAGCCCTTCACGTTTGTGACTTAGAAGGTGAAGAAATGAGTAACTTGCCCCATAATTGATCCCAGGTTTTGTAACTTTGTGGCTGAGTGGCGAATATAATGAATAAACCAACAAGTGAATCGGAAAGTATTCTAATTAGCTAATTGAATCAAAGCATAAACTTCCGCAAATAGTTGATTAGGCATTCTAAACAAATCGTCTCCTAATATTTGTTTTTTATTAAATTTAAATCAAAAGTAAATATATAACCGCATCGCATAAAACAGAAAAATACTCGAAAATATTTTACACTTAATTGCCTTGCTTTCTACATATTGAGTGCAGATGCAAACTATATATAGATTATATTATCATACATGGACAAAATAAAGACGAGCTCTTGCGCAACATGGATGTACATAGTATTTGACACACAGCACAAGGGTAACTTCAGGATCCAAGTGAAAAAGTGTGAATTATTAAAAAACAAAGTTGAACCTCTGAGGTTCATTGTTTTTGAAGATGGCATCAAATCGACCCCACAGAAGCTAAAATTCCCCACCTTCCACGTTGAAAGAACTTCGGTCTTTCTTAGCTATGGCAGGGTCTTGTCGCTGCTTCGTTCTAGACTTAACCCCCTAACCTTACTTCTAAGAGAAGAAGGATTTTTTTAAAAAAATATGTGCAGTAAGGTCAGGATTCATCTAATGGCAAAGGCCTACAGGCTTTCCAAAAAATATAACGTTCCCTCATATCGCAGGACGTCATGCTGATGTACCCAGCCTTTACTAAAGATTTTGAGTTTCTCAAAATGCACTCAGTGCTGTACTAGCACATGGCGAAAGACCTATAACCTTCCTATCCCGCATGTTAAAGCGCCCCAAGGCTAATTATGCAACCAACGAAAAGGAAATGTTGGTCATAATTTGAACAATGAAAACTTTGTGCTATGTCCGTTATGGATCCCGGCTAGTTAAGATATTCAGCGACCAGGAGGAATGCCCAATTTAAGCGTCAAATTTTCTTCTACATATTCGCATTCGGCTCATCGAGCTAAAAAATTTGCGCCCAAATTTTTGAAATGGAGCCATTATCACGACGATTTTTAGCTAAATGAATTCAAATTCCCAGAATCCCTCGACTAGTATAACATTGCAACTGCAGTGAGTGGACGAACATTTTTCTAATTTCATAACGTTTTTCGCGACGCGACGTGTATGTACCGACAATATTAACAAAAATCGTCAGTGCGTGAATATTTTTCAGGACGGTATTTCACTTAAAAAGTGTTAAGTGGCATAGTAAGCTATGGATGGAAAGAGAAGACTAAGTAGGGCACAGTATCGCAAGTGAGCTAAAGAAAAATACATGTAACAAAAATATGTGATTAAAACAACGTGGAAATTATACGATTTCTTTAGAAAACCATGTATAGATATTGAAGATCACATCATCGTTCCAAGAAGCGATGTTCCAAATGGTAGTGGTGCTACGTCAGCTAATGTTTGGTTAGTATCTTCAAGCGCAAGTACTTTGACAGTTTTGGCAAGCGAAAAAAAGGAAGAAGCCGGAGAAGTTCCACTAGTACCAGGAGTAAAATCAATTCGGACCACGAGCTGTGCAAAATCAGCCACGATTCAGCCAAATTGACAATGAGCGTGTTCAGACGTGATTATATTTCTAAGAATGGAACCTATCAAAACATCATAAATGATTTTGCCAAAAGTGAGCGTATTTACAATGATAAGGCGCGACAGTTGTAAAACCACTTATTCGAATGTTAGCTTTCAAATGGCGAAAAAGTTCCGCGTAAGTGGTTAATTTGATCCGAAAGTACTGGATGTATTTTTTGTGGAGCTTGTCTTCTTTTTAATGGCGGCAGAGTCAGTTCGACAAAAAGGAAGGTTTCAATACCTGGAAAAACTCCTTTTATCGAGTATCAACTCATGAGCATCCGCCTATTTATGAATTGTCTGTCCTGCATATGAACGATAGAAGCAACGCTTTAGGCCGCGTTGATCACGCGTTAACAATGCAATTAGATGAAGAAATAAATTACTAGAAAAAAACATTCTGTGAAGATTAGTTGCATGTGTGAAAGCGCTTGCATTACGTGGTCTGCCATTCAGAGGAGACGATGAGAAAATACGTTATGGGAATCCAGGCTCAGGACATACGAGTTATCTCTCTTCAATAACATGTGAAGAATTCATTCGGCTTATGGGAGACAAAGTTTTGAAGACAATTGTAAAAAAATACAGCTAAATACTAATCATTGACTCGATGCCGGATATATCTCATGTGGATCAGCTCACTTATGTAATCAGATAAGTCTTGCCTAATGGATCACCAGTAGCATGTTTCATCAAGTTTATTTCAAACACAGACCATAAATGACAACCAATCGGAAATGGTGCTACTTCAACTTTAACTGAATTTGAAATTGACATTTCAAACTACCCAGGTCAATTTTATGAAAACGCAGCTAACATGAAAGGCATACACAACGGCCTACAAGCTATATTAAAATTTCCCCCCTTGCCGAGTATGTTTCCAGCTCAGCACACTCGCTTAATTTAGTAGGTGAATGTGCAACTGAAAGCATCTAAGATGCTTTTTCGTTCTTTTCTCTGCTGCGAGAGTTGTACAATTTCTGTGCAGCGTCAACTCAGCGTTAGGAACTCCTTCAAGCCTATTTCACCGTCAAAAGTCTATCACCGACTCGTTGGTCAGCTCGTGCAGACGCATGCAAAAGTTTACGCGAATCGTGAAATGAAATCCATAAAACTAGTCTCCATCGAAAATGACTCACAACAGAAATGAACCGTTATATGCGAAGCCGGAGGTATTCGTTTGAAACTGCAACGTCTTGAAACGGTCTTTATGACTGTTTTCTGGAGATTTTTACTTGGACGCATGAACTCCACAAGTGAAAAACTTTGGAGTGTGGAAATTAACATTACTATTGTCATAGAGCTGTGTGGCGTACTAATACATGCAGTAGCGTACGCAGGATTTTGAAAAGGGGGGGTCATATTTTTGAAGTCTTGACTAGGTACGTTTGCTAGTGCTTCGGTGTAGATACGAAGATATAATTATGTAGTCATTCTTAATCATACTTTTTCACCGGTCAAAGCTGGAATCCTCTAAAAATAATTCTGGCAGACTTTAGACCGATTGCATGTCTGGTTTCATTTACTTGAATCATTCATGATATTTTCATTCAAATTATAAAATTATGCGCTTGACGTGTGAAAGAATCTACACTGTATTTGTTACCTTGGAACCGTAAAGTGTATATGCATGTTTGCAAGTACATACGTATATTGAAACGCCTTCAATACCTACAGGCCAGAAAGGAAAGCAACTAATGAAGTAAATGCCGTGGGAAAGTGAAACTGTCACTTAGCACAGACTGAGTATTATCGTAATCAGGGCTGGCTAAGCTTGTTTGCAGCCCATGCAGGGAAGCAACTCTGCGCTTTCAAGCAAATTTGTCGTCATTTCCACGTAACCCATGAGGTAGACTTTTTGTACGCGTTTTTTTTAATGAAGTTTCCCCAATAAGCCTAATCCTCAGATTAAAAATCATATGACAAAATAAAAAACAATCCATTTTTTGAGGGTTCTGATCAAAGATAGAAAGAAACATTCAAAAATATAACTGTTGCTACTAAGATATGGGTGCGATTTAAATAAATTACACTTTTCTGGAATTTTACTTCGAAAACTTTCAATCAGGTGACCATATTCTAATGTTCCTACCAACTCTTTATCTATATATAAAATTGCTAGGCTTCATACAATAAGTAAAAGATAACGGCACACACGGATCCGATTTGTGCAAATTATGCCCGTTTCACTCCTAGGTAAGATCTCTAAAGCACTATAGGCCGTAAATCAGGCCCATATGGGTTTTACTGTGAAAAGATGAAAGATCTAATTGCGTACAGATACTGAATCTCACTCAACTCCCACGTTCCAGAGTGTCTCGGCGAATAATTGTTAAAGTGAGTGACTTAGTGGTTAACGCTAGTTCAAGGCTCCTTGACGACAAATAGTTTTCGGGAATGAGATTTGATGCCGCACTATCATTTCACTCAACTGTGAATGAGAACCTGAATCAAATCACGGTAATAATCACGGATGAGCGTGTTCCTGACCACTTCAAGGAGGAGGGGGGGGGGCGGTTTGAACCCGTAAAAAAACCCCTGGGTACGCCACTGAATACATGTATTGGCAAAACACGAGATAATTTCGATGATTTCTAAAGCAAGGCCAAACAACTGACGTTTGCAAAGGAATATGAAGAGATTTTCGACGAAATTGAAAGCGTAAGTTACTTCCTGGTGAAACTAATACAGGTGAAGAGATGCAACAAAAGATTGGACGGGAAAACCTCAGAATCACTTCTTTTTTGATGATAATTGATACATTGAGAGAAGAGCTCCAAAACGACGGGACGCATATAAATTACTTTATAATAAATTTCATTTTATTGCTAACCTGCCGAAACTTAGCACGTCAGAAGTCGAAGGAAAGGCCAATACAACAGGGAGAACTTGATTGTTATCTTTAAACGATCACTGAATCTGAGAGTAACAAACGCTAGCAAAATTGACGAAAGGATAATAGGTGTAGTCCAGGAAATCTACGTTCTTTACTTCATGGATTACAGCATGATGTTAACACAAAAGGAAGTCCATGACATCTAGAAAGAACTAAAGCAGGAAGATATTGTTATCAGATGCCACCAGCGCGCGCACAGAAATGCGAAGGAAAATATGTTCCAGATATTGGAGCTTCTCATACTTTCCAAAAATGACCTCTAAAATTAATAGACTGACTATAAAAAAATAACCTGCTGGCTGCAATGCAAAAAAGTATGACCGACAATCAACCAATCCAGCTTTACAGCATACCCTAATTCCTGAATTTTCCGGTCATACACTGTACATCTAAATTTATTCAACAGAGGGTCACCTCGTATTGATAGCAATATACAAGTTTTTTAAGCTCGCTGATATCAGAATATTAAATTCTAGGGCAGGAAACCCGGATGACATGACCTCGTTCTCGTGACTAGTAAAATAAATAATGTATTGGAAAATGACAAGAAGCAAATAATAATAAACAAAGAATATCTCAATAGTATAAACAAATTAATCAATATCACCAACGACATCCGAAATGTAATCAAAAGGGATAACTCGTTTGAAAACACTGGCTATATAATCAAAATTCTTAAAGGAGATGTATGAAACACACACACACACACACACATATATATATATATATATATATATATATATATATATATATATAGGCACATTTAGATAGTATCATGAAAAAATATTGTTATTTTATACGCGGATACGTCTTTTGTTATGCTGAGTTTTTCCGAAATTTTGCATCCTATTCAATTGTAGCTGCTGTGGATAGGATGATTGAGGTTATGAAAGCTTCATTGAGTGTTTATATTTATTACAATTATTTTTATCATTATTATTATTTCAGTTAGGGGTTACAATGGCTACGCCCATCACTCCCCATGAAGGAAAAAGGAAAAAGAAACAGAAAGAAAAGAAGAGGAAAGAAAAGGCAGGCCGCGAGAAAGAGAAAAAGGAATTCGGGGACGTGATGGACACGTCAGAAAACAAGAATGAGGTGGATTTGGTGGAGGTAATCGTGGATTCCGGAACTGAGGAAGGGGGGTTTTGGTTGAGGACCACCAGTTGGCTGAAGCATCTTTCTCTACCAAAACATTGTCGGCCAAATAAAAAAATAAAAATGTGATCTAAGTGCGATCCTTGAGGCGCACACGACTAGCTCCCCAGTGGGGTGAATAAAAAAGCTATAATTTGTTTTTATGATTAATATATATTATTATTATTATATATTATTAATAATTACTATCATTAATAATTATTATTCTAAATTATTATACTTACTTTTATTATTTTTTGGAATTTTTTTTCTAGCCATAAAAGCTGTAGCAGAGAAAGACGCCTCCATCATCTGGTCATAGTTTGGCGAAACCTCATCCTCCGCCTTGTCCACCTTCTCGTCTTCGTCATCTTCCGTGCTCTCCTCTTTGCCCTCCACCTCAGCCCCGGAGTTCACAACCATTATTGGGGGTATTTAATTACTATTAATAATAATCATTCGTTATGAAGTATGGTTGATCGTTGCTGAATAATTATAATTGACTTTATATTTACAATATGAAATTGGAACTAATAATATTTGATTGTTATTAACAACATTAAATTATTTAGAAAAATATTCAATTATTAACTGCATTAGCGTCACTACTCCCATTTTCCCAAACCTGATAATATTATAAGTTTGGAATTCTACAAATTAATCTTTAATTTTTTTCAATAACATTTTTTTCAACTTTGATCAAAGTTTTGCTAAAACGCACAATAATATCTATATTACTATTAAGGTATTTGAGATCTCCACGAATTAGTAGTGCGTTTCCACGATTTCAAAAGTAAGAAATTTTTATCCATTTTCAGTTTTTTGTCTTCAATAAAAACCTGAACCGATTTTTCTGAAAACTCATTCAGTTATAAGTTACGTAATTACGCGTCGAATGAAACCATTCCCGTCAATATCATCTTTGATCCTTAAGATAATCAAGACGAAAAATAATTCCGAACGCACACACACACACACAGAAATCTCTCTAAAAACGATGGATTTGGATTCTAGAGTCCTTAAAACGTGGAGATATGTCAAAATTTGGGATTTGCGAAATCGACCCCATCACAATAACTTCCCACTGGGAGCTGGGAAGTTAATAACACTAATTAAAATAATTATAATAATTTTGGATAATAATAATAAATAATAATAATAATAATTAATAATAAAAACAAATTATTGTTTTTTTATTCACCCCACTGGGAAGTTAGTCATGTGGACCTTAAAGGTTGCACCTAGACCACATTTTTTGGAAGGTTTTTAGAGCGTCGTTAGTTAAGTAAATTTTTTGTTTTGCTAGATAATGCTTTTGATATACGTCCCTCTTCTTCTCTGAGGAGAGATGTTAAGGGTTTTGCTAGTTTGTCAAAGTCCATGATGAAGCTGCGGTAACATTCCGCCATTCAGAGAAATGATCGTAGTTCTTTTAGTGTGCTAGGGATTGGACATTAATTTTTACTCCATCTCGGGATACTATAAATCAAAGGAATTCGACAGATTCTTTCAGGAACTCGCTTTTTTCTAACTATATCTTCATGTTAGCAGCGTTCAGGGTTTGGAAGACAAGATCAATGTTATTTAGGTGTTGAATCATCTACATAGACAAAGCATCTGCTACTGATGCGTTCCCTGAGGGCATCGTTCAGGGCATTCTGGAAAATGGATGAAGCATTTTTTAGTCCAAATAGAAGGCGGGTAAATTCGCATTTACCATGATTTACTGAAAATGCGGTCTAATCTTTGTCGGATTCCTTTAAAGGAAAATGATGGAACCCGCTTTTCAAATCAATGGTCGTGTAGCAGTTGGTTTTCCCTAAGTTCGCCAATACTTCGTTTATTTCGGGTATTGGGTATCTATTGGGGATTGTAATAGAGTTGAATTTGCGATAATCTATCACTACTCTATATTTGCGCTCGCCAAAGGCGCACATTTTTTTGTGACCATCCACACAGGCGAATTGTAGGGGGTTCGAGACGGTCTAATGGTTCCGTTCATCAGTAATTGGATGATTTCGGATTCGACGACATTTTTAAGTGCTATAGGATAAGGATATAATTTTGAATAGACTGGTTCTTCGCTGGTGGTACAAATCTCTCGGTGGTTACGTAAGTAAGCTTTGTTTCGGAATCGGAGAAGAGGAAAGTTTCTGTATTTGGATCTTATTAAAGCCAGAGGTTCTAATTTTGATGTTTCGAAAGTGCATTGCTTGATGGCTATATTAATATTGTTACATATTCCCATACAATTTTCAGCCGCATATATAACAGATCCCAATTTTTTAGACTGTCGTTTCCAATGGAATAACTTTAGCGTACGAAGGATTAAGAATTTCAAGTTGGTAACAGACGGGCGAAATAGATTGAGAATCGTGTAATGTTTTATGTTGACACTGCTGCTGATTGAGTTTGCGAAAAAAGAATTTTTATTGGGGTGTATTTCCCGTGCGCCTGAAGGTTGTGCGTAATTCTTGTTTGAACCAGTGTCGACCAAGAATTTTTGTATAGTTCCGCTCTTCGCCCTGCATTCGATGTACGGAGCGAAGAACCACTCCTTCTAAAAATTAAATATTCTGGAATGTGTTGTTGTTAGTTACGACTCCAACCAACCAATGTGCCTGTAAATGACAGGCGCCTACGCCGGACAATCAGCTCATTTCAACCGTTTAAATCTCGTGTCATAAACAATATCTCCTGACAATATACCTGTTGAGATCCAGCAGGGAATGGCCATGGCTTAACGCCATTTTCAAACCATGCCTACGGATGGCTTACATTCCACAGCGACGGAAAGATGCTAAAGTAGTCTTTATATCCAAAGCGGCCAAGACATGAAACTCTTCACTTAAGGATTACAGTTCTATCAGCCTCGCCTCTTTTCTGCTGAAAACTCTGGAACGATTGAGAGAGATACATCTGAGAGTTAATCTGAAACCACTCTCCAATGCGCAGCATGCGTACACAAAAGGAAAATTGATTGAAACACTTCCGCACTCGGTCACCATCAACATCAAAAAATCACCAAGCGCCAAAGAATATACGCAAGCGGTTTTTCTAGACATCGAAGGAATTTTCAACAATGTCAGCCATAAGGCCATTGGAAAATCATTCGGGGAAAGCAATGGCGATGATAACCTGAAAAGGTTCATGGGACAACTGCTAAGCAGCAGTAACATCAACTCCACACTACCCAACAAACATTTTAGTCTTGGATAAAGAAGCAATATTCTTATAAAGCTCGTATTACAGCTTCGAATAAGAAACATTTCGTATAAAATGATTAGTAAGGTTATTTCTAAGAGTAGAGGCTTATAATGTTTTCTAATTTGGTATTTTAAGACTTGGTTCCTATTGTTACTTCAACATGATTTAGCCTAGAGAAAGGATGTATAATGCCCTAATAATGCTCTTGGATAGAACTTACTGATTGTAATTCTAATAATAATCTTATAATAGCTTTTCCCAAAAGTAATTTGTGCTCAGTTTTGACATTTGTCTCACTTTATGCTTGTAACAATCTTGAACAAGAGCTTTATAAGTATAAAGGCTTATAACTTACTTATTAAAGTCACAATGAAGAAACTGTCCTATAATGTGTTTATAAAAGCTTTAGAACAGATAAAAATCATCGGCCATATTTTCCCCTTTTGTAAAAAATGAAAACATTGAAGTGAAATGCAACCAGGTTGAATAAGCTAATCTAGAGATATTTTCATAATTTTCATATTATTTATTTGGTATTGCTTGTATACATTTTGCCAAACGGCGATTTATTACTTATTATGAACTATTTTGAGCAAGTCAATTACAAAAATATTTCTTGTATGAAGTATTGAAAATTATATACAAGTCTAATTTTAAAGGTGCTTCAATTATTTAAGTGGTAGAACAATATACTTTATCAGTGAAATTCCTTTCGTGGAAAAATTTCACGTTCGTATAGTCATTATTTAACTCGCTTATTATTTTGCAAATATGAGACACCATATTGCTTTTCACTTTTGCAATCTTTTTTAACTCAATCACCTACATAATAAAAGCGACTGCCATTCCATACAAAAAATACACACACAACTTTAGTTTCTATTCTTGCTCTTGCCTAATTCTTTTATAAGAATCAGAAGTCTTATACCAGCTTCCTCTAAGTTGTTATGGGAATTAGTTCTTATAACTTCTTTAAAGATAGTCTTATAAGGGATTTCAAGAGTTATTCAAATATGTTTATAGAGCGTTATAAGGTTAATTTCATACGCCACTTTCTCGCTACTAACATTCTTCAAGAATGCTATAAGAACAAGGTCAAAAAGCTATACTTCTAGCCAAAGCTTGATTTGATTCTTATAAAGCTCTTGAAGTGCTATTGTCGCCGCTTCGTGACGACCCGCGACAGCTCTTCTTGTCGCCCTTCGTGACGACTTGACTTGCTGATATAACGAAAGATTCACGTACTTAAAAAGCGGGCTTATAACATCTGACACTGCTAAGCCGTTGCCTGTGAGAATATGAACGAACGGCAGTGTTGGCACTACAAACTATGAGAACCTGGAAGGGCGGCGTTCGTTCTTTTTCTCAATCTTCGACATTTCTCCCTCCTTATAAGCTTGCTTATTACTTCTCAGGCCAAGAGGGCATATGCTCGTTACCGGTCTTCGGAGCACGCCGCTTTGTGTTCGAAGGTCTACCACTCTAACAATGCCATCTTTTCCCGGGAATACCTTTTCTATTATTGCCTTTTGCCAGTTATTCCTCGGAGTTTGTTTGTTTGCAATCATTACAACGTCTCCGACATTCACAGGAGTAGTCTCGCGCAGCCGTTTTTCCCGCCGAATCAGGGTTGGGAGATACTCGTTCACCCATCTTTTCCAGAATTTGTCGGCTTTCGTTTGGGCGTATCTCCAATGCTTTCTCAGGTACACATCAGCGCTTTGGTAGTTTCCCGGAATAAATGGTCCATAGAATGTTTGACTTCGTATGAAATCATTCGGGGTTAATGCTGGTGGGTCCTTTGGATCTGATGAGACATATGTAATCGGTCTGCTGTTGACTATGTTCTCTACCTCTGTAAAAAGCGTCCAAAGAGTGTATTCCTTAGGTGCTTCTTCCTTCAAAATAGCTTGCAAACTCTTTTTTACAAGACCCACTAGTCGCTCCCATGAACCACCCATATGTGGAGCACCTGGCGGCATGAAATTCCATTTTATTCCGAGGATCGAAAGCAGTTCGGATAGTTTGGTTTGATCTATTTCTTTCAATGACTTAGCCAATTCTTTATCGGCTCCTCGGAAATTAGTGCCATTGTCCGAATAGATTTCTTCAGGTCTTCCCCGACGGTTGATGAATCGCATAAGGGCCATTATAAAATTGTCCATGTCTAGACTTGGAGACAGTTCCAGGTGAACCGCACGAGTTACTAAACAGGTAAATAATACACTCCATCGTTTTTCTCGACTTCGTTTTACTGTCACTGACAGAGGTCCGAAATAATCAACCCCTGTGTAGCTGAAAGGCGCTTTGTAGGGCTGCAGTCGTGCCCGCGGAATTTGTCCCATTTCTGGATTTGTAGGTTTAGTCCTTCGAAGGTCGCATTCACGACATCTATTCCATGCGGATTTTACGGCCTTGCGAACATTTAGAATCCAGTACTTCTTCCTTAAGTCATTCGCCACACGTTCTTGTCCATTATGAGCGTTCCGCTGATGGTGATAGTCAATGAGAAGTCTCGTGAAACGATGACCAGGCTCTAGAATCACGGGTCGTTTCCCGTGCTCGTCCAGCATGGCGGCATTATCAAGACGCCCTTTTAGCTTGATCATGCCATCTAAATCCACGAAGACCCCAATAGAAGCCAAGCGACAGTTTTTGCCGACAACGCCAGTATCTTGAAGCTCCTTCAATTCCTTGGGAAAGGAGTCTGATTGTACTCGTTGCAACCATTGAAGCTCAGCCAGCTTCAATTCGTCCACCATTATGGGCTCTCGAATGTTTACAGTTCCTGCTGTTTTACTTGGCCTCCATCGCTTTCCGATTCTGATGACGATCGCAGTACATCGACGAAGCTTCGTCAACTTGGAAAAATTGTTTGCATTGGGTAACGGATAAGTATGCACTTTCTTCGCTACTACCGCCACTGAGGCCCGGCTACTGTGATCTGAGTCGACTATGTTGACGCCCATTGCACTCTCCCTCCGTTCTCGAGGCCAATTATCATAATTTTTCCCCAAGAAAGAAGGCTCGGTGAACCATCGACTGCTTTTGGATAGATCGAGAGTTGTTGATGATCTCGTAGCGACATCTGCTACATTGTCCTCTGAGGGTACCCATCGCCATTCCTCTGGGTTTGTGTGTTCCCGAATTTCTTCGACCCGATTGTTTACGAAGGTCTTAAATCTCCCTGCCTCAGAGCGTATCCAACATAATACTGTTTTTGAGTCCGACCAGTGTATTTTCTTGATGGTAGTTCGGAGCTCAAGCTGTAACGCACGACCCAGCTTGGAACCCATTACGGCTGACTGGAGTTCCATCCGAGGGATTGAGAGCGTCTTGGTTGGAGCAACTCGAACTCTGGATGCAACTAGCATGACGGTCGGGTTTTCTTCCCCTATTCGCAAATATGCGACCGCTGCATATCCTTCACTGCTAGCATCGACGAATACATGAAGTTCTGCTTCTCCGCTTAGCAATCCACCATACCATCGTGGTACTGATATGAACTCCAACTTGGGTAGATCGATCAGCCATTCTTTCCATTGCTCATATACTTTTTCAGTTATATGTTGATCCCAATCTACACCTGACTTCCAAACATTCTGCAGCACGATAAGACCCTTGAGTTTAAATGGCGAGACGAATCCCAAAGGGTCAAAAATAGACATGATTAGTCTGGATACTTCTCGCTTGCTGGGAGTTCGCGTTCCATCAAGTAGTTTATCTGGAAATTTGGATAAGTCCAACGAAAATTGCAATTTGTCACTAACCGGGTCCCATTGCAATCCCAGAACTCGGCTAGCAGATGTTTCGGACTTGTCTCCCAGGATCTTTGTCTTCCTATTGATCAGCGTCTCGGGAATAGAGCGCATTAGATTTTGAGAATTACTAACGAATTGGCACAGTTGAAAACCTCCACTTTCGTTGATTTGAATGACTTCTCGCACCATTTTTGCTCCTTGATCTTCCGTGCCATAGCATCCTAGATAGTCATCCATGTAGAAGTCCCTTTTAATTGAATCAACTGCCTCCGGGTACTCGATGATGAACTGCTCAGCATTTTTATTTTTAACAAAGATGGCTGACGATGGTGATGATGTTGCTCCAAATATCATCACGTTCATGACATATTCCTGGTAGGGTTTCCTTTGATCTCCATCACGCCACAAGAATCTTTGGCTGTTACGATCTTTATTGCGAATATATATTCTATGAAACATATCCGCGATGTCACCAGTGCATGCAAACCTTCCTTCGCGAAATCTCCATAAGATAGCGTGAAGAGAGTTAAGAAGATCGGGTCCCGTGAGCAGTTGACTATTCAAACTAATGTTGTTATTGGTCGCAGCCGCATCGAAAACGAGACGTATTTTCTCTGGTTTCTTGGGATTCACAACTGCAAAGTGAGGCAGATACCACAATTTGGCACACTTCTCAGCGTTTTCGATGTCGGAAACTTTCGATACATATCTCTTGCTTAGGTATTCGCTGATTTTTTCTTTATATTTGACACGAAAATTCTCGTCGTTCGTCATTCGCTTCTCTTGGTTTCGAAGCCTAAACTCTGCTTGCTTACGACTTGGAGGTAATTGTGTTACGCCAGGCCGCCATATCAAACCTGTTTCCCACCTCCCGTCTTCAGTTCGCTGCGTTGTTTTTTCCATTATGGCCGAAGCAATTTTATCCTCTTGTGACATTGATATTTCTTTAGTAGAATTAGTTGCGTAGCCTTCTAAGCTGAAAAACTTCTTCATTAATGCGTGAATATCCACATTACATTCAGCATCTCGTACATGGAACATTACTGCTGGACCGTTAGTATTCGTGCATATTTTTCCACCTACAGTCCAACCTAGTTTCGTTCGGGTGGCTAACGGCGTTTGGTCGGAACCTTCTAAGACATCTCTATGCGCCGCTAAGCTCAGATGATCAATACCTTTGAGCAACTGAGGAACCACCTGATCGTAGCTACTCATTTTGAGCCTTCGGAGATGGCTCCATTTCGCCTTGATACATTCGATGTCAAGCGACTGCGGCCGATTATGAAGATTTTTCACCGTTCTGACATTGCGTAGCTTATAAGATTTACTCCGTTCGAAATCTCCTCTTACTCGCAATGTAACGCTTCGTGATGAGTCATCTATATTGGTCGTTCCATCCACCCATTCGATGGTTAGAGAGATTACCGAGCCGTCCACTTTCAGTTGTTCCCGCAAGGCTTCCGTCATCATGGTGATTTCAGAACAATCGTCAAAAACCGCATATGTCCGAACTTCTCGATTTCTTCCTGAGAGCTTTACGGGTAGAATCCTAAGTAGCCTTCCTGTTTCAGGTACAGAGTTTACGTTGCCATTCAGTTTCACTTCCTTTTGGCTGGTGTTGGTAGGGTTTTCGGGTTTTTTCCACCCATGTAGCACTCGATGATGATATCTCTCACATCCGTCTACACCGCATTGCTTCTTATTTTGGCAATCCCGACGTTGATGGTGGCCAAGACAGCAAAAGCATAACATTTTCTTTTTCACTATTTGCCATCTTTTGTCGAGACTCATCCTATCCAGCAACCAGCACTGATCGCGATGACCTTTTTCACAGAATGCACACTTGACTAATGTACTCTTCCTGGAATTGGCTTCTGACTGAGAAGTTTCCCGAGAGGTCGCATTGAGAAACGATCCTCTTACTCTGTTCGGTATACCTTCTGCAATGTAGGACATAGCTTCGGCTAAACTTTTCACATAAAAAAGAAGTCTTTAACTGTACAGTCACCACCAGTTTTGGCTTTAATACGAGCCCACTCTATGCACATAGCACCCGATAACTTTTTCTCCAGTTCTTCTAAAAGCACTACGTTGTTTAAATAGTTTTCTTTATCTAATGCTTCAGCATTAGCCACTAGATTGGCCAAACTATTGGCTAGCTGAATGACACTTGCACTATCATTGTCTCTAACTTTTGGCACTGATTTCACTTCTTCTATTAAAACTTTTAAAATAGTGGTCGGCCGTCCGAAATTTAACTCCAATACACGTAATATTTCCGGCACATTCTTCGAACTAATCATTAACGATTTCGATATTGCACGGGCTTGTCCTTTCAAAGCTTTAATTAAGCGCGCCAAGTTTTCTTCATTCGAAAATCCGAAAAGAGAATCGGTCTCTTTGAAACGACTTATAAATCGAGGCCACTCCGTTGGGTCTTCACTGAATTCCGGAAGATCTCGGGTTACCGATTGAGAGGATAATAACCTTTTCAAATCTGATTGTTGGCTTGTATGTTGTAAGTTCTTCAAGCCTTGAGTTATGCTGCCCGCTATTTGGCCTGCAAGGGCTTGCAATGCCGCCGCATCGATGTTATGCAAATTTCTTCGTTGTCCGACATTGGTATTTGTTTCCGCGTATGTATCCTCCTCCAAAATCTGTGACCGCAATTCAGCTATTGCTTTTTCTCGATCTAGCTGTGCTAGTGCTGCTTTTGCTTTTTCTTCTTGCGTAGCTACTTCGGAAAGCCTCACGTAGTTCTCGAGTTTCGCTTCCAGCTTTCCTCGTTTGTCGCTATTAAGACTCAATGATGAACAAGATGCCGCTTTGCTAGTCCCTGCGACTCTTTCATCGATTTCATCCACCTTCAAGTCATCGGATGTACTTGCTTCAGCCAATTTCGTCTCTATTTCGACGATTTGCCTCTCTCGGGATAATTGTGCCAAGTTTGCTTTCAGCTCGTCCTCTTGAGCCGCCATCTCGGCTAGTTGGACGCGTTTATCGTATTCAATCTGCAGTAACTCTCGGTTGCGGCCGCTTCGTTGAGATGACGCCAATGAATTGTTTGATGGCCACTTATCTGCAGCTGATATACCACCTTCTCCACCTTGCGTCTCTGTACGCTCGAACAATGGTGTTCGCTGCAGTTCACGTCCCCTATGCGGATGGTAACTGACCTCACCTGAGTCGCTTCGTGCCGGCGGTATGCCGACATTTCTGCGTATGGCCCTTCTAGACCTCTCGGTCATCTCTGCACACCTTCTTGTTGTTCACCAAAAAAATGCTAGTGCCGGAACGATCCGGCTCGACGGACCAAATTGTCACCGCTTCGTGACGACCCGCGACAGCTCTTCTTGTCGCCCTTCGTGACGACTTGACTTGCTGATATAACGAAAGATTCACGTACTTAAAAAGCGGGCTTATAACAAATCTGACACTGCTAAGCCGTTTCCTGTGAGAATCTGAACGAACGGCAGTGTTGGCACTACAAACTATGAGAACCTGGAAGGGCGGCGTTCGTTCTTTTTCTCAATCTTCGACAATAAGAACAATAATGTTTGTAGGAAAGGAAACAGCTCCCTAAGAAGGAGGACTTGCAGAAGCACCTATCAAGGGGGGGTGCTTTCACCAATTCTATGAGACTTAGTGATGGACAAACTGCTGTCAAAGATAGAAGCGACTGGTTGCAAAGTCGTAGCCTATGCCGACGATGCGGCAATAGCAATATAGGGAAAATTTGTTAACACCCTATCGAAAAATCTAAACTTTGCCCTAGGTATTCTTACGAAATGGAGCAAAGAGTGTGGTCTAAAGATTAATCCGCAGAAAACGAAATTTGTGATCGTCACGAGAAGATACAAAAATCCACAATTTATCCCACCCAAATTTGATCAGATCAGGTAAAATATTTAGGTCTAATTCTGGACTCCAAACTCGCGTGGAAAGCAAACACAGCCGAAATGGCACGCAAAGCGGCATGCGCAATCTTCTGCTGCAAAAGAGATATTGGGAAAAGGTGGGGATTGAAACCCAAAATTGTATCATACGGCGGTCTCTACGATAGTGCGGTCTAGCGATAGTGGAATTAATCCTTCTGTATGGTGCAGTTATTTGGTGCCCATCTATGGCGAAGTCATCAAATGTAAATCTGCCGAACAAGGTCCGAAGGATTGCAGCTATTGCAATTACCGGGGCTCTACTCAACACCCCGACAAAGGCATTGTTCATGTCACGAGACAGCAGGCCAACTGCTTTGCGGTTTGATTCGAAACTCTACGTCTCTGGAATGAGGGGAACAATTGCCACTCTACAATACTACGGAGGGATGGACCAACGCCAGGGAAGGTAGACCTTGCTTCTTCGATTCCCTGTTTTCACCACGGTTTCAAGTCAATCATCGTGGGAAAGGATGACTGGTCCATAGAAAGAAGTGAGATACAAGAATCGATGTCGATCGATACACTGATGTATCAAAAATGGTTGGAAGAGTTGGTTGTGACGTTTTTTCAGAACAACTGGGCCTGAAACTATCCTTCCGGTTACCAGACCACTGCAGTGTTTTGCAGGTAAAGTTCATTGCGATTTACAAGACAGTAGACTGGCTGAGAAACCAGAAAATTTCCATAAGAAATTTAAACATTTTCTCTGACAGTCAGTATGCTATCCAATTACTATCCAGCGTGCATACCTCAACCAAAATTGCAATGAAATGCCACTGACAACTGAACGTGATATCGCTTCCCTGTAAAGTGATTCTTTGCTGGGTACCGGGGCATAGTGATATACTGGGGAATTGCGGAGTAAATGCCATGGCAAGGTCTGACACTGAGCTCCAGGAGTATACACTTACACCCCAAATCGGCCAACCTCTAGCTTCCATAAAGATAGGATTCAAGTAATATTACATGGAGGCTGCAAATAGGGCCTGGCTACTTGAAGAAACCTGTAGAACAACCAGCATGCACTGTGCTTCATACGCACGCCGCGAAACCTTGAATTCCATCGTAACCGTTCTGACGCACACTGTCTGATTGGCAGACACGCAGAAAGATTGGGTGTTCCTTTCGACGATTTCTGCTGAAGTTGCAGATCGGTAGAGGAGGACGGAACAATCCAACACTTGAATGAATGCCAGCACTATCCAGGAAACGCGTGCAACTCTAAGGCTCATCTTTCCTGGGCAGCCTCACGAAAGTAGCTTGTAATGACATTATTGTATGTGGAGTGCGTGGTTGACCAGGTGATAGTAGCGTTTCGGGTGTTGGACGTTTTACGTGTTTTCCTTGACGTCTTAGACGATATTCTTCGAGAGAAATGATATTCTTCTCGCTGTGAAAGAAGTTATTAGTTTAAGTTATTATTAATCTCAGAAAAGAAAATAATAAGGATTTTTTTAGGGACCTACCGGCAACTGACTAATTGCCACATGTTTGGCGCAGTCCCAAAGGACAGGCAGCCGATATTACTGAATTTTCAAATTGCCGAATTAAAAGACAACTTGTAGTCTGCCGAATAAGGCAGACTTTACTCAAGTATTCCTGTTAAACGTTTTGCCGAAGTGAAGGCAAAAGTTGCAGTGTAAAACAAACAACCTCGTTCAACTAAGGAACAAATATGAGCCCAGTGCGAGCCTCGTTCCTTCTTTTTATTTACAATATTCTTTCTTAATTTTCGTGTACACTAAATTTGCTTATTCTGTAAAAATTCTTACTCTAGCCTTAAATCTACTTCCCATAACCAATCGAACGCGATTCAAATTAGGTCCCATGGAGTTCGTCGCGTCCAATATAGCTTACTTTGCGTTGACCCAATTAGCGTCGCGTAAATTATATTTTTGTTTACTCTAGGTTCAATGTTCTACTAAGAGTTTCACACGGTGACAAAAAGGGAAATTTAGATTACCATATCAATGTAGGTTTGAGGATGTGCTTTGCTATAATAGAGAGCTTACTGAAGCTTGTGTGGGAAATTACAGAAGCTTGTGTGGGGAATTATTTCTGTATGGGCTAGTTCCAGGTTTGGAGCTAGGAATACACTACAAGCTGATTTAAATATTAGCTGCATAGCCAACTTCATACGAGAATCTAAATGGTTCTCGTCATCTTGTAGGTTCTAATGGCGTTTCAATCTTTTGTGGTATCACAATGAGCCTATAGTGGCCTAACTGAGCCATCTTTGGAGAAAGGAGGCCTCCACTACAACCAACAAGCCTAGTAACGATGATGTTAGCTTCAAACGGAAATGGTTCCGTTTGAAGCTAACGAAAGAAGTTCATGGAGTGTTGCGTTGTCATTGAGGCTAGTATGCCTAAAACATTCTTCAAAAATGTCAGGCTCTATGTTGAAGTTTTTACTTGTATGAAAGTTTCGTTGCTGTTTACATGGTTGATAATGTTGGGTATAGATAGGTCGCTTGGCTGGTGCAGGCTCTGACACTGGGCGATTTAGGTAATTGATAACACGTGAGTAAATAAAATGATCCACATCCATGGGCTCTGGTCTTGATTGTGGTTTCGTTGGTAGTTGTGAGAATTGTGGTAGGAATAAAATCGTTGAGGGTGATTATTATTGAAAGGTTGTGTGTACGATCGATTGATCGGTGGTTGATTGACCCTAAACGGCTGTTGTGGTTGGGTTTAAAGAACAGGATAGACATTATTTCTGGGATATGAGATTGGCGTGCAGAAATTTTTGGTTGTTCCTAGGAAGAATGGGAGGAGGCGTTTTTATCCGTCGAGTAGCGTTGTTAGTGCTGATTGCATATTGTGAGCGATAGTTACCGTTTTCAAGTTGTATGCAAAATTTAGAACTTGCGGTAAATCAGAGGGTCATTTCATGATTAGTAGCTTCGGCAAATCTCCTTTCAGTCCTCTAATTAAAGTATCGAGAGCTTTATCGCGATAGATTTTCATTATAATGTCTCTGGCCTCTCGACCCATTTTGATGCAAGAAATTTTGGGTTCACGATTTGATAGAATCATGAACCAAATCATGACCTTGGACCAAATATGTCATCTGATATTCCAGAGTCCTCAAATCTCTTTTGTCGGCATAATGTGTTGTCAGGCAGCGTGATATTCGCTCCCAGTTCAGGGGCGTGTTGTAGGACTCTAAGAGCTTAATTACCTTGGCTCGCCGGAGAATTCGCGTGAGCACTTTGCAACGTCAGGTATGCGGTCCATGTCCGTGTAGTTTCCTAATTGATCGGGGTCGATCACTTGATCTACACCTAGATTCGGATTCGCGTTAGGATTTAATATTGAATGGATAATTCAGGGGCAAGAGATTCGACCTATCAAAATCTCAATTTAGTGTTGACCCCCTGCAGCGTGCGCAGCTGCTGTTGCTACGTCATTAAGGACATCAGGTCCTAACTCCCATTTCGACCCATTTTTTTAAGGATGTGCGGAGTAGACACGAATCAAAGGTTACTTACATGAATAGCAAGCTTAACATATTTAATTATGTTATGGCTGAAGCGGCTGTCAGGCGTGACTGATTTCTGTTTTCCTGAAATATTGAGGGGCCTCGTTCTTCGGCATTGGCACAACATGACGCGTTTTGCAATATTAACCTCACTGTTTCGCGTCGTTACCTTTCGTTTATTTCAATTTCGGAAGAGCGAAGATGCCGGGATGGATTCTTTATTGGATGCACTTTCAATCCTGACTGCGAGGTTCCTGCTCGGGCGCTTCGTAGTGTTGTTCGGTTTAAAAACAATAATTGTAATGTAATATAATATAATAACTTCACTCGTCACCGTCTACAGATGCTAATGCTTAGACAGCGTCTGGTTGGTTTCCGGCACATGTCGTCAGAATTGCACAATTGTGGAAATTTACTTGAATAGGAATTGTTATACAGAAGATACAGATACATTGAAGTGCAATTGGAGCGCTTTGGAATTTGGGTACAGATGATGCATGGGAGAACTTTTGTGAAGATAGATGTTGTTTAGTGTTAACCTACAGTAAAACCTGTTCAAGCCGGAATGCAATGGGCCCCGGGAAAATTTTCCGTCTTGGCAGGTTTCCAGCTTGTAAAGGGCCGTCAAAAACAAAAACATGATCTTATTCAATTTACCTTATGCAGTTAATATAAGCAATACTATATGTAAATAATGGTTTTTTATTATGAATTAAAGCTTAAACTACAAATGTATCAAAAAGTTCATATCAAAGCTTACAAAAACATACATATTGGCATTATAATAAATTTATTATATGTACATACATATCAACGATGAAAAAAGTGAAGGATAGTGGTCTGTTTTTTCTTTACTTGGAAGAGGTCACTTCCGATTTGGCTTTTGATAGCATAGATGTTGTGCTCCGTTTTCAGTTTCTGTAGCATAACTTTGAATTATTTGCAATGCTTGTAAAGCTTAAGCGACTGTAGTTTCCAATTTGGTGGGTTGGCTTTCTGTCTCTTCGTCTGAAGAAACATTCGCACTCAATTGCAAATCTTCAAGATCTTCGATGTTCTCTGATTCGGTTAGTACATAAGACTGATTTCAATTAGTATTGAATCTGCACTATTTGAAGCATTTTTTAACACACTCTGATGAAATTTTCGTAACAAATGCTTGGCTCCAGTATATCGCATCCAGATAGCTTATTGATTTATCCAAAACGTGAACACTGTTGCAAGTATCCATTTTAGAAATAAGATGTGTAAGAACTTGCTTTCGATATAAAATCTTGAAATTTTGGATAATTCCTGCATCTAATGGTAGGCACACGCTATTCATGTTTGGTGGGAAGAATATTAACTTTATGTTCGACAGAATCATCTTTGGATTTGAAGTGGTGTTTTCATGAAATAAGCAGATTTGGCGACCTTGTGCATTCATTTTTTCATTGAATTCGATAAGCCACTCATCCATTATCGTAAATGTCATCCACGGCTTCTTGTTTGATTTCCATATGACTGGTAAATTTCTTGTGTCTATATGTCAGAAACAACTTGGTTTCTTAGCTTTACCGATAATTAAGGGCTTCCCAAAAGATCCGCCAGCAAAGGCACGCAAAAGAAGAGTTAGTCTTTCTTTCGAATGCTTTCCACCATAACTTTTTTCTCCTTTCAACTGAAGGGTCTTTGTCTGGTAAAACAGAAAAAAACAGCGCAGTTTCCTCTACATTGGCAATATCTTTTATGTCATAGGCCAAATTTTAATTTCCAATCATCTACATCAACCTCCGACACATCTCTTGATTCTCCACAAATTTTAGAGAATGTAAGTGAGTGTCGTTTCTGGAAGCTCTTCAGCCATCCGCTAAAGGCTTTAAATGTATGGAGATTCAATGAATTTGCTATATTTCTTGCCTTTTGCTGGAGGATTGGTCCCGAAATAGGCAGACTTTTTGCCCTAGCTGCAACAAACCACCTTTACACACGTGTGTTCACCTCTTCACTTCTTGTCTCTTTGAAACGCCTTTTAATGTGCGTACCAGCACCCGCCAACCATTGGCCTTTCAATTTGGCTGCGTTCTTAAGAATTTCGTAGGCTTGTGTTTTAGCGCAGCCGTACTTCTGCTGCAATGTCCTCACAGCAACACCTTTTTCATGTTATTCGATGAGTGCAATTTTTTCCTTCAAGCTTGTTACAACTGTAATTTCGTAACGTTCGCTCTTAAAGCGCAGCCGATCCTGACCACGGTTTGGACAGTCCCACCCAACTTAAACCCGCGAAGAGGGGTTTGGTAATATATTTTGAAAGGGCGCCACCCATTTCTGCACCGGGACTGCCCTGTCCGCGAATCCGGAAACGGGAACAGGATTGACGACGACCCAAAACCGCCGACTGAATACGGAGCCTGAAACAAATGCCCACAAGACACGGAAACGCGACGAACGCTTCGCCACCTCACAAAATTGACTCACTGCGCTGCTTCAACACGATCAACACCAACAAGGACCCAGAAGAGCACCGTCGAAGATTCCGCACCAAAAAGTCCCGCCGATATTTAAGGGATCCCCGATCACGTTGTCGCTGCATAGGCGTTCAACGGCCCGCCGAGTTTGCTGACCTCATCGAAGCTTTCCCAGCTTTGGGACCGGTTTTGTCGACTCACGTCAGCTGGCGATTTAAGCTTCGTGCGATTGGCCAGAGCGTTGCACCTTGGGGCGGGAGGGAGAATACTGTGGCTGCTGCTTGTGTAATGTGGTTTAAGTGTTGGTGAAATAATCGTGACAGTCGTTAACCATGGTGAATTGAAAGTGCCAATGGTTGTGAGTATCAGAGGCAAATAGTAGACTCCATTGGCGTACCGTAGACCGGGCGGAGCCTGGATTTGGATATGTTGCGGCGATTGTGTGAGCGTTGTTGTGATTGCTGGCAACTTAGCTGCAGTGTGACGTTGACTGTAGTGCATTTTGCTGTTGAAGGCACTTAAATTACGCAACCTTCGCGAGCACGATCAGGAACACTCTCCATAAAACCTTACTACCTAGTTTTCTATCTAATCCAATATCCTTAACATGCATACATCTCCTCTATATTTATATCATTCAATACCTCTAGTCCAAATTAACCTACTCCCTACAATATAATTCAAAATTGGCTTGATTGGGTGAAGTGGCGAACGTAACATTACAACTTTCCAAAAGACAGCGCTTACCCGCACGGTGGTTTGCGGTCTTGAAGGGCAGGGCATTACCATATTTTGCCCTTCTGGGTTCGTGGGTTGACCATGCTGCGTGGCGGACGTAACAAGCTCAATATCTTTATTTTCACCTACATAAAATGCGAACAATCAATAATATGTATGCAAAAATACGTTACCTGGTTACGTATCATACTGTATACTCAAAACTTTAAAAATTTGCGCCAGAGCTTATAATCGTACGTACTCAAACCACAGCTCAACATGTATGTACATATGTACGTTAAATTCAAATGAGCAATTTCATCAAAAGACAGATTCACCGTTCTTGGAAACTAAAAAAAAGAAAAGAAAAGAAAAAAACAGCTGGATTCTAAAACTGATTCCAAGAATGAAGCGCTCAAAAACCTATCCGCCGAATGACACATTAGCATTACATAATTATTTCTCGCCAGGGTTTTTACCCAAGATGAGCTGTTATCATATGTTTATCTATTCGCTTGCGCTCTTTTAATTTTTCACCAGAAGTTTTCAGACTGCTTTCATTGATCTCATTTTGCAAGAAGACGATTTCGGGCTACACAGGTTCTAAATGACCAAAATATCGCAAGTTTGGTATTCCGGGCTCGCGTTGAACAGGTTCCGGCTTATATAGGTTCAATTCGGTTCCGGCTTGAACAGGTTTTACTGTATTTCTATATACGAGGGTGGGGTGAAAAGTTTCCGGCCTGACCAAGAAAAACGATGTTTTTAATTTTTTTTTGGTTTATTTTTGAACATAATCTCCATCAACACTGATACATTTCTCATAAAGGTGTTCTAATTTAGTTATACCAGTTTTAAACGTAGATTCGTCAAGCTCCTCTAAATACTGATTTACAGCTTCGATAACTTCTTCGTTGCTCTTAAATCTTTTACGCCAAGCCATTTTTTGAGGTTAGGAAACATGTAATAGAAGGGGCTTAGTCTGGAGAGTAATCCTCCCTACTCGGCATCAATTCAAACTTCAATTCGTGGATTTTAGACATGGCAACAATCGACGAATGCGCTGGTGCGTTATCGTGATGAAACAAAAATTTTTTCTTCGCCAAATGAGGTCGTTTAATTTGCGCCTCGTGCTTCAAACGTTGCAATAACTCTGCTTAGTATTGACCAGTGATAGTCTTACCCTTTTCAAGGTAATCAATGTATATAATTCCTCTCGCATCCCAAAAAACAGTAGCCATAACCTTGTTTGTCGATAAAATTGTTTTTGCCTTCTTTGGAGTTGGTTCCCCTTTTCCAACCCACTATTTTGACTGTTCTTTACCTTCAGGAGTGTAGTGGTGGACCCAAGTCTCATCAACATTTATGAATCGACGGAAAAATTCGTTTGGATTACGCCTATACAGCGCCAAATTGTCGATAGAAATGTTTTTTCGAGTCAGTTTTTGGTCGAGCGTTAGCAAACGCGGCACCCATCTTGCACACAGCTTTCCCATGCTCAAATGGCTGCCCAAAATATTTTGCACACATTCAGCTGACATCCTATAGGTCTCAGCTATTTCATGCACTTTCAACCTGCGGTCTTACTACACTATTTGATGGATTTTCTCAATCATTTCTGAAGTTGTGACCTCAACGGGCCGTCCTGAGCGAGGCTCGTCAGAGCTGCTCACACGACCCATTTTAAATTCAGATACTCACTGTTTAATAGTTGAATATGATGGACAGGAGCCTCCTAGTGTTGAATTCATCTCTTATTTTATTTGTTTTGGTGCAAAACCTTTCAAATAGAAGTATTTGATGACAGCACGTTTTTCCAATTTTTCCATTTTCACGAAAACAACGAAAGCGTCTCGCGCAATGTGCTCTCAAACACAAACTAACGTAGGGATTGGGCTGAAACTGTACATACAAGCTCGGTAGGAATGGTACTGTAAGACGCCGCTCCAAAAATAGACCTAAAGGCGCCATCTCTTGGTCAGGCCGGAAACTTTTCACCCCACTCTCGTATATATTACTTTTCTGCTGAGCAGAAGGCCTTTTGTGTTAAATGTTTTTAAAATAAAGCATCAAATTCTTCAAATTTGTTTTATTTTATGTGGCACGTGCAAAAAGAAAAATATTAAATTATTAACGATTCGATGGGTCGAGGAAAATATTGTTGTGCCGAAATACGGGAAATAATTCGATTTTTTTTGCAGAAGTTGGACGTCTAGTTGTCTGTTCTATTTAAATGATTCGCAATGCAATAAATTTGCACCAAAAGCTGAAACTCGAGGATGAAAACAGATTATGCCGTCTTTACTCGTTCAACGTTTGGTCCAGCAAAGTATAAAGGAGCATTTTAAGCTTGCAACGGAGCTCAACAGACTTAGAAAAGTGCCTTTTTTAACTCCTAAGCATGGAAAAAATTGTATAAGTTCCGTAAAACAATATTTGAACTGCCCAGTAGGCAGATGAATGAACGTATTTTACACGGATGAGAGTAAAATTGTGATGTATGACAGCAAAGGCTCTCGTTCCTACGTTAAAAGAGCACGGACTACAGAATAACACCCTAAATACAAGACCAAAACTGTTAAATACGAAGTTTAAAGCTTCATGGTATGGGGTTGTTTTTTCTACGTTGGAGTTGGCCCCACACATTGTATAAAAACTATGATGGATCAACTCATCATTTTGATATACTGGAATAAGTGATGCTGCCGTACACAGAAGATATGCTGTTATTGCAGCACGACAATGAACCGAAACATATCAGTGAGAAAGCCAAAAAAATCTTTGAGAGTTATTCGGTGAAAGTTATGATGTGCGCAGCAGTTGCAAAAACTGGACTGATGTCAAATAGCGGTTTCGCTTGTAAAAATGACCAACAATGATACTATCTGGGATGCAGTTATAGATTCCTGGAATAGAACTTCCAACCAAGAGTTGCCAGGATTTGATTATTTCTATGGCACGACGTTCCCTAACTGTAATTGCCAGCAGAGGATATGCAACGAAATACTTTTAAACTAATCGTTATGGTTTTCCAAAAACTCTCCAATTTTGTCTAGGTGTTAAGATTTTGAACTGCATAATTGAATTACAGTGTCATTTTTGTTACTGCTCATTTTTTAAGTTGTATTGCCAAAAACTGAAATACAGGGTGATGCAAAAGTTTTTGATCTTCCACAAGAAAAATCAACCCGAATAAATTTATCGGTAGAAAACTATCTGCATAGCTTTAATTAATTTCCATAAAGACAGGTACGAAAATTCGAAGAGGATTTGTAGGTAGGCCTAATTACAAGTAAAATATACAGACTCATAAGTATTTGGGTTTTTTTATAACCGTAGATGTTATCTTCTGTACATTAAAAACACTTTTGAAAATTTAAATTTGTCCATTCAGATTTGGTTACCAAAGTAACCAGTAGTAAGTAAGTAATTTGAAAGTACCAAATTTATCGAAAGACCTTAATTTTAACGCTCTTTTGTACAAACCCTAAAAACTTCGTGAATCTTCAACGAATAGAATTGCAATTTTTTTGCGACGATAATGATGAGTGGTCGAATTCAAAAACGTATTGTGATTCAACGCATGCATGGATTGGGGTCCAGCTGCAGCGCCATATGCAGAATACTTAGGATCAGCAACAACACCGTGAAAAAATGGTGCAATGCCGAAGAAGAAAACGTGGAGGATATGCAAAGAAGCGGTCGACCGTCGGTACTTTCAGCAGAAGCAGAAACAAAAATGCGAAAATTGACTGAAAATAGACCAGGAGGAAGTGAACAGTGACGAAACGTCCTTACAGCTCTCACGCAGCCATTAAAAACTTGTCCAGGCGAATTGTTCAGCGATACATTCGGCCTACCAACTGGAGCCGGCAAGCCTATAAACAACGCAAGAAACCTCTCCTTTCCGTGAAGAACATTCGAGGCCGGCCGAATTTTTGGCAAAATCTCAAAAACCTCGGATTTTCTGATGGCAATGCCGATGTTGAAAGACTGCGTGCAAACATCCTTTTTACGGACGAGTCGTGGATCCAATTGCATCCAATACCCAATCGACAGAATAGGGCAGTGAGAACCTGCCATCCCGCAAATATTCCCGTAATACAGACTCCGAAATTCGACTTGAAAATCATCGTAGTTGGCGTAGTGAGCAGTCCCGCAAAAGGCGAACTTCACTTTGTTCAACAAGGTGTGTCTGTTAGTGGAGAATATGATAGGGAAAATATTCTCCCTGTTTTTGTGCAATGCCTCACTGGTCGCTTACAATTCAGAAGGAAAAGAAGTGATTTTGATGCAAGATGGCGCCAAGCCGCATAGTTCTTTGAAAACTTGTGAGGCGATTTATGAGTATTTTTCTAATGTGTGGATTGATTTGCCTGGTAATTCCCCTGATTTGAATCCCATCGAAAATGTGTGGTCCAAATTAAAGGAGAGTGTCTTCAAAATAGAAAATAGGCAGCAGCTGATTCGACGTGTACAAGTTGAGTGGGACGCAATTGCTGCAAACTACCTAAAAAAATCATGTGGAACTTTGACAAAATGACCTTTAGAATGCATAGAAAACGAAGGAGGACATACTTTATACTAATTATTTATTATATTACCTAATTAGTGTAGTTTATAATAAAACTATCAATTAATCAAAGAAACACCGAACCAGTGAACGCACAATCTACATGAACGGTATAAAGTGTGAATGAAAATATTCCTAAATGTGGTGAAATTTGATGATTAGCTTCCAAAAAAGAAACTAAAACACTTGCAACAGTCCTAGATATGAACCTGGGACTCCCGCGTGCAAGGGCAAATTGCCACCTCATGCACTAAACAGCCTATAGAAGATCGGGGTTTTTATCTTGGTAGTCAAGGCTAGTATACCATTGGTATTTATCGCTGTGTGAAGGTTCAACGATGTGTATGCATTGGTAAGAAAATCTATTCTCTAAATTTTTTTCTATATTTTCCGAACAAATTTTCACAAAAAATACAATTCAGCACATCTTTAGGATATTATCTTTCCATTGTCGTATTTTTTACGAAAATCGGTCCAGAAACAACGGCTAAAATGGTAGCACAAAATTCATGTTAGCCGTTTAATTATATAGATATAATATATAAATAAACATATAAAAATAATAACAAAACTAAAATTAATAGTTATACTGAAAAAAGGATTGATGTGAAGGATATTTCCCAATTACACTTACCCTCATGATGTGGATAAGGTATTGATCAAAGTGTTTTATCCATTTTTAGATTCGGCAATTATTAATAAACAATCAGTTATTATTGCTATGATTACAATCACCCAATAGGTATCGGTATGACAGAATAAACTTTGTAATAAACAACTACATATTATTTACCCGTTAAATTAAAATGCAAGTATATTTTCTGTTTTCATAATTTTTAATTACAAAGTAAATATCTATTTTTTTTATAAACTTTGTTTTTTTTTTTTGTCTTTGGTACGTATTGGTACTTTCCTATCCAATATTATATTCTAGTAGCAAATATAAGTCACCGTATGCGCTCATCATTTCATAATTTTCTCAGCATGTCTGATTTTGAGGAGCTAATTACATTAATTGGCAGAAAAGTTGGAAAGTTAAACACAAACTTTAGAGATTCAATTTCTGTTAAAAATCGATTAGCAGTAACACTGAGGTTCCTTGCTACTGGGGACAGTCATCAAAGCTTAATGTACTTATGCAAAATATCAGTTACTTCCATATCAAATGCCGAATCAAAAAATAATTGTACGCCACCGGGGTCATTTGACATAGAAGATTTAGATTCGGGCACTATAAAAAATGAATCATGGAGGAATGAATCACAACCACTTGAATCTATGTTACCTCTCAAGCCTGTCGCAAGGAAATCTTTACAAGAGGCACAAAATATTAGAAGAGAATATTGTGAATATTTTATTTCAGACCAAGGACAAGTACCCTGGCAATTAAAATGTGCTTGAATATACATATGATTCCAAAAATCATAGAATATATTATGATATTAGCAATTTGTAATTAGTTTTTATTTGAACACCTAGCCCCGTAAAATGTTTAGTACATATTAAAGAAAAATACCTCACATTCTCCACCGATCTGAACGCCTTTTCTGGGTTTGTTTCTATCATGCACAAAAATCATTGCATTGTAACCAAACCACTTGGGTGTAAAATCCTGACCCGCGTCGGAATTTTTTACACTTTGTGATGATTCCTCCTTCCACGTTGATATTCCTAAATTATATTTTTAATTTTTCTACCTATTTCAACCTAATTGGTGTGAAACAATTGGGCGGTATCTTTGTAGGAATCAATTTGGGTCTCACAGATTTTTGTGCTCCCTGAATGCATCTATCAAGGTGTAGATTTCTTCTGAAATCCACTGTTTTTTTAAGATTTACCACTTTCAGACATGATCTGTAAAACTATGTTGTAATAATGGTAAAATGAAATCATTTAAATTACTTCGATTTACACTAGCAACACGAAACACAAATTGATAATACAAAACACAATACGACCGTTTCCACTAAACAGACTTGAGTTTCAAAAAAAGTCAAAACCTTTTGATGTCACCGCTTTCGAGTGGGACTCGAAAAACAAAACTCCAACTGTCGCAAAACACGCCAGTCTTCAAAAAGTTTGCGAAAAGTTGCAGTTTTGTTTTATTCAACACGAGTTTGTGTTTTGTTTAAGTTTTGTCCGTTTAGTGGAAAACCGCCATTATTGATATTGATTGTTCGCATTTCATGTAGGTGAAAATGAAGACATTGAAGGCTTGAAGGAAAAATTGCAGTCATCGAAGAACATGAAAAAGGTGTTGCTGAGAGAACATTGCAGCAGAAGTACGGCTGCGCTAAAACACAGGCCTACGAAATTCTTAAGAACGCAGCCAAATTGAAAGGCCAATGGTTGGCGGGTGCTGGTACGCACATTAAAAGGCGTTTCAAATAGACAAGAAGTGAAGAGGTGAACACACGTGTGTAAAGGTGGTTTGTTGCAGCTAGGGAAAATCTGCCTATTTCGAGACCAATCCTCCAGCAAAAGGCAAGAGATATAGCAAATTCATTGAATCTCCATACATTTAAAGCCTTTAGCGGATGGCTGAAGAGCTTCCAGAAACGACACTCACTTACATTCTCTAAAATTTGTGGAGAATCAAGAGATGTGTCGGAGGTTGATGTAGATGATTGGAAATTAAAATTTGGCCTATGACATAAAAGATATTGCCAATGTAGAGGAAACTGCGCTGTTTTTTTCTGTTTTACCAGACAAAGACCCTTCAGTTGAAAGGAGAAAAAAGTTATGGTGGAAAGCATTCGAAAGAAAGACTAACTCTTCTTTTGCGTGCCTTTGCTGGCGGATCTTTTGGGAAGCCCTTAATTATCGGTAAAGCTAAGAAACCAAGTTGTTTCTGACATATAGACACAAGAAATTTACCAGTCATCTGAAAATCAAATAAGAAGGGGTGGGTGAAATCTATGATAATGAATGAATGAATGCACAAGGCCGCCAAAGCTGCCTATTTCTTTACAACGCCACATCCAAAGATGATTCTGTTGAACATGAAGTTGATATTCTTCCCACCAAACATGATTAGCGTGTGCCAACCATTAGATGCAGGAATTATCCAAAATTTCAAGATTTTATATCGTAATCAAGTTCTTACACATCTTATTTCTATAATGGATACAACTTGGCTAAAGCAATATGCTGTCTGGATGCGATATACTGGAGCCAAGCAGCTGTTGCGAAATATTCTTCAGAGTGTGTTGAAAAATGCTTCAAAAATTGGTGATTTAGTATTGATGTCAGTGTTGACGAGCATGGTTTCAACGCTGATCAGATTCTGCTTCTACTTCCTCCAATGTAGTAACCGAATCAGAGAACATCGAAAATTTTGGAGATTTTCAATTGAGTGCGAATGTTTCTTGAGACGAGGAGACAGAAAACCAACCTACCAAATCGGGAGCCACCGCCGCTCACTTTACAAGCCTTGCAAATATTTAAAAGTAAGGCTACAGAAACTGGAAACGCAGCTGTGCTAAACAACATTTATGCTATCAAAAGCCAAATCGAAAGTGAACTTTTACAAGTTAAGAAAAAAACAGAACTTATTCTTAACTTTTTTCATTGTTGATATGTATGTACATATAATAAATTTATTATAATGCCTATATGTATGTTTTTATAAGCTTTGATATGAACTATTTGAAACATAAGTAGTTTTAGCTTTAATTCATAATAAAAAAACAATTATCTACATATAGTACTGCTCAATTAAATACATAAGGTAAATTGAATAAAATCATGTTTTTGTTTTTGACGGCCCCTCACAAGCCGAAAACCAGCCCCCGGGTCCCATCGCATTCCGGCTTGAACACTTTTATTTATTTTTCAAAATCAATTATGTCTCCTTCAAAATAATCCCCTTCGGCTCCAATGCACTTATGCCAACGGTTTTTCCATTCATTAAACACTTGAAAAACTCTTCTTTCGTTATGGCCATCAATACCTTCTCCGATTCGGCTTCAATCTTTTCTATCGTGTCAAAACGGTGGCCCCGGAGCGGTCTCTTAAGCTTACCGAATAGCCAGAAGTCACACGGTGACAAATCAGGTAAATACGGTGGTTGCGGAACGATATGGATGAAATTTTTGGCGAAATGGTCATGAACGAGCGCAGTGTGAGATAGTGCATTATCATGGTGTAAAAACTAAGAATTGTCTGTCCATAAATTCGGTCTTTTGAGACGCACAGCTTCACGCCAACGACGCATAACACTCAAATAGTATTCTTTGTTGACAGTTTGGTCGGTTGGAAGGAAGTCATAATACACCACACTACGATAATCGAAGAAAATTGTTAACATGACCTTGATTTTTGAGCTAATTTGGCGCGATCTTTTCGGTCTTGTCTCACCTACACAGTGGCGTACCCAAGGGGGGGGTTTACGGGTTCAAACCCCCCCCTTGAAGAAGAATTGAATGCTGAGTTGACTCTGTGGTACAGAGAGATAGGGCATCTTGAAATAGTAAACCGCCCAAAAGCGGTCATAGATGGGTTAAGCATGTGTAATTCAAACATTTTGCCGAATATATCGAAATTGCTAGAAATATTGGCTGTTCTCCCAGTGTCTACGTGTACAAACGATCGATCATTTTTAACATTACGACGACTAAAAACATACTTGCGAAATTCCACCAGCAATGAACCGCTAAATGGATTGGCACTTCTAAATATTCATAGAGATCTCACTCCATCTACAGAAGATGTGTTAAATGAGCTATGAAAAAAAATTGTCGTTTAGATATTTCACTATAATTTTATCCGGCGAAGGGTTCTGTTTCATGCTTGGACATAAAATTTAAATCCCATTTTACACTGTTTCTCACCGTTACTGTACAAGCAGATGAGTTTTGAATACTAAGTTTGTATCATTATCGGCATTTTAAAATTTTGATCACCTCGCGTAAATTTAAAAAATTCGAAGATTCGAATGTTATGGATTATATATCTCAAGCATATTTTTTTCAATGTTGGGAGGTGGAAATCTTCAAAAGATACCGATCAGCTCCTGCCTCTCGGCATGCCGAATTTCTACCGACTAAAACCACTTCCGTTTCCTTCAATCATTCTCTCCATCAAAATTTAGTAATTCTCCGTATTTAAAATTTTAGGACATAGTACTTCCCAGACGATAAGAATCGGTATAAGGGATAGTACCAAATCTGTAAATTTTAGTGTCCTTTTATTTAGATTAATAGTTCAGACTATATGTTTATGCATTATTTTCTGTTGATTACATGTTTGGTTTTCAGTTTAGTGGAGCTGATTGTACTTGTAACTTACTTCGAATGTTGGTCCTGAAGGAGATATTTTTTTAGTGTCGTTTTAAAGGAAGTTGGGTTCGCTATGTTTTTAATTTTGTCTGGTAGTGCATTGAAAATGCCGGCTGCTTTGTTGAAGGGGTCTTCTTTTAGCCGATCAGTTCTGGCAAATGCTATAGCTATATTATTCATGTTTCTCATTCTGTAAGTGTTTTCCCCTCAATTCTATCTAATTTCACAGTGGTGTACTCATTACGGTGTAAATTCTTATGTATGAATTTAGCTCTTTCCATGGAAATCATGCCTTGCAAATTCAATTCTTGGGCTGTTTTGTAAACTTCGCTCGTTGGAGTTAGCATAGGGAGATTGTAAACGATCTTATACGCCTTGGTTACTAATCTGAAGATGATCATGAGGTTACCTTTAGAAGTTTGGCTCCAATTCAAGATGCCGTAGGAAATTTTGGAAAGGAGATGCGCATACATAATTTGGATTTTTTTTTCTTTGGAAAGAAGTAGAAGCGACGTAGAAGACCAATGAAGACAGCCAGTTTTTTCCTTAGATCATTTATATGTGGAGTCCATAAGGCTTCGTCATTGCCTGGGAAGAGGTTGGTAAATAAATAATCGATGGCGCAATCGCCAAAAGTGGGCCTTCAGGCAATATAAGAGTTATTTCATTTACTTGACCAATAGAACATTAGGATGTGAAGTGGTCAGGAACACGCTCACCCGTGATTATTACCCTCATTTGATTCAGGTTCTCATTCACAGCTGAGTGAAATGATAGTGCGGCATCAAATCTCATTTCCGAAAACTATTTGTCGACAAGGAGCCTTCAACTAGCGTTAACCACTAAGCCACCCACTTTAACAATTATTCGCCGAGACACTCTGGAACGTGGGAGTTAAGTGTGATTCAGTATCTCTACGCAATTAGATCTTTCATCTATTTCACAGTTAAACCCATATGGGCCTGATTTACGGCCTATGGTGCTTTAGAGATCTCACCTAGGGTTGATACGGGCATAATTTGCACAAATTGGATCCGTGTGTGCCGTTATCTTTTACTTATTGTATGAAGCCTAGCAATTGTATATGTAGATAAAGAGTTGGTAGGAACATTAGAATATGGTCACCTGATTGAAAGTTTTCGAAGTAAAATTCCAGAAAAGTGTAATTTATTTAATTCGCACCCATATGTTAGTAGCAACAGTTATATTTGTGAATGTTTCTTTCTATCTTTGATCAGAACCCTCAAAAATGGATTGTTTTATTTTGTCATATGATTTTTAATCTGAGGATTAGGCCTATTGGGAATACCTCATTAAAAAAACGCGTACAAAAAGTCTACCTCATGCGTTACGTGGAAATGACGACAAATTTGCTTGAGAGCGCAGAGTTGCTTCCCTGCATGGGCTGCAAACAAGCTTAGCCAGCCCTGATTACGATAATATTCTGTCTGTGCTTAGTGACAGTTTCACTTTCCCACGGCATTTACTTCATTAGTTGCTTTCTTTTCTAGCCTCTAGGTATTGAAGACGTTTCAATATATGTACTTGCAAACATGCATATACACTTTACGGTTCCAAGGAAGTCTACAAATACAGTGTAGATTCTTTCACACGTCAAGCGCACAATTATATAATTTGAATGAAAATATCATGAATGATTCAAGTAAATGAAACCAGACATGCAATCGGACTAAAGTCTGAAAGAATTATTTTTGGAGGACTCCAACTTTGACCGGTGAAAAAGTATGATTAAGTATGATTACATAATTATATCTTCATATCTACACCGAAGAATAAGCAAACGTTCCTAGTCAAGACTTCCAAAATATATCCCCCCCCTTATCAAAATCCTGGGTACGCTACTGCACCTACAGCACGATATTTGCTTGATTGATCGGTTGTTTCTGGGTCGTAAGCATAGACCCAAGTGTTATTTCTCAAAATCATGCATTTTAGCTTATCCTGATAGTCGGAAAGCATCATTTCACACACTTCAACACGACGCTGTTTTCCCATGAAATTGAGCATTTTTGGTACCAATCGCGATTTGACTCTTCTGAGGCACAATCATCTTTCAAAACCTATTTGAAATTCCACCAGCATCAGCAAACTCTTTAGTAGTCAATCAATGCTTTTGTAGCACCAATTCTTTGGTTTACGTGGCGTGATGTTCATCAGTTGATGTTCTCGGTCGTCTTTGATGTGGTTCGTCTTCAACGCCTTCACGACATTTTTTGAACATTTTATGCCATTCATACACTTGTGATCTAGACATGGCCTGTTCACCGAAGGCTTTTTGCAACACTCTTATCGTTTCAGCAGCAGAATTTTCATTTCGAACACAAAATTTAATCGAACTTCTTTGTTGAATATTTTTGGACATGGTAAAAATCGAAAAAAATCACTTTTGGCTGTTTACAAAAATGAGCATCACTGCTCAACTAATTAAGATATTGCTGTGAAATTTGACACAGATGTCAGTGACAGTCCTTCCAACTTAAAAATAAATAGATTTGTCTCTATCAAAAACCCCGGATTTTTCATTTATTTATTTATTTACAGATTCATCTTACAGACTAATCCAATAACAAGATGAAAATGAATAATAACAAATATGGCTAATTTAACAATCAATGTTTAAGCTTATGCTTGAAAGTAAAAAGTGAGTGGGGAAACATACCAAGTTGCAGAACGTTATGGTTTCTGGGAAGGCGTAACATCGGAGAGTGAAAGAAAGTTTCCGTTCTAGCAAACGGTATGACAAATAAATCATCACATCTAGTAGGGCGTTCTGAAGAACGATATTCTAAGCAGTCGCAGAGGTTAGAATATATGAGATGGTGGTGAAGTCGAAAGAGGAAACATTCATCTAGGAAGGTCTACGTGATTTCAGGGTAAGAAGATGAAGCAGGGACAATCACTTTTCATAGGATTTGTATGGAAAATGAAATTTAAATAGAAGGAAACAAGTAAATTTACACTGCACAGATTCAAGCATAAAGTCTAGGTATTGATGATGTGGAGACCACACTTGTGAACAATACTCAAGGATGGGACGGACGAGGCTAGTGTAAAGGCAAATGCAGGATGAGATGTCAGTAAACGTATTCGAATGCCTAAGTACAAACCAATGTGAGCATCAAATTTAAGCCTAGGATCAAAAATTACTCCCAAGTCACTAAATTGGACAACTGTGGAGAGCGGAATATTTTGTATGGCATAAGTGTGAGTAACTGTACTAGATTTCAGCGAGAAAGACATTTTGTGACACTTTCTTATATTTAACGAGAGACAGTTACATTGACACCAAGTATCTAGACTCTAGATACTTGGTGTCAATGGTTGGAAAAAATGCTGGAGCTGTTAATTTAATTCTCGAACACATAAAAGCTTCGGGAAAAAGTTCAAATGATTTTGAAATGTTTATTTGCCATTGCTTTCTGCACGTTGAGAACCTATGTGCACAAGTATTGAATATGTCCCATGTGATGTCAGTTGTTGTCAAGGTAATTATTTCCATTAAAAATAATTCATTGAAGCATTGTCAATTTCAAAAATATCTTTCCGAACTCGAATCTGAATACGGCGATCTCATATTTTATACCAAAATTTGATGGCTTAGCCGTGGAAACTGCTTATTAAGATTTTGGAAATTGAGAGAAGAGATTCGAGTTTTTATGAACAACAGTGGCAATAATATATGTGAATTTTACGATGACCAATGGCTTCTTGATTTATGTTTTTTAACAGATATAACAATGAAATTAAATGGATTAAATCAGAAGCTACAAGGTGGAAATAAGCTAATTACAGACTAATATCAAGATATAAAATCATTCGTAACAAAACTCAAGCTTTATGAAAGACAACTACGTTCAAATAATTCAATTCATTTTCCATTATTAAACGAATTCAATAGTGACCATAAATTTTTTTTGAAATATTCTTATGAAATCACGAAATTAATTAAAGAATTCGATACTAGATTCTCATATATCCAAAAGTACGAGAAAATGTTCAACATATTCTTAGCTCCATTTTACGTTGATGTGGATTCAGCGCCTCCAACTTTACAAATAGAGCTAATAGAATTACAATCAAATATAGAATTAAAAAGCATGTTCGAAAGCAATAAGCGCGAATTTTATCAAAAATATATCCTCGAAGATAAATTTCCAAATTTAAAACGACTGGCAATGTGTATTACAGCAGCATTTGGAACTACATATCGCTGCGAATCATTTTTTTTTTTTCAAAATTAAATATAGTAAAAACCAAGGGTCGCAGTAGACTGCTTGATGAAAACATGACCAATCAACTGCGATGCGCATCGACTAAACAACCAGTTGATATAAAAAAGATATCAAACAATATAGAAAAACAAGTGTCACATTAACATAACCTTTATATTATAATAAATACTTTTGAAAAGTTTTTTGTTTTATTTTTTCACGTGTGGCCCACCTAAGCTGAGTAAAATTTTTTTGGCCCACCAAACGATTCGGCTTGGGCACCCCTGATCTAGAGCATCTAAATCCAATTGGAGGGCATAACAGTTCTCCTGAGAACGGATGGCTCTGAAAACTATTAGGTCATCGGCATATAGTAGGCAATGGGACTTAATAACGAAGGGAACATCATTCATATAAAAAAGGAAAAGAAGGGGACCTAGAATTGAGCCTTGCGGAACTCCGGAGGCAGGATGGAAAGGAGTTGAGAACGCAACGCAGACACCAACTCGGCAAGAGTGGTTGCTAGAAAATGATGTAAGCCATTAAAGACTTAGCTTTGCCCTGAATATTCTTACCAAGTGGGGCAAAGAGTGCGGTCTGAAGATTAATCCGCAGAAAACGGAATTTGTGCTGTTCACAAAAAGGTTCAAAATTCCACGATTTCTCCCACCCAAACTCGATGAGATAAGCCTCATACCGTCGCATCAAGTTAAGTATTTGGGTCTAATTCTTGACTCCAAGCTCGCGTGGAAAGCGAACATAGAAAAAAGAACGCGAAAAGCGGCATGCCCAATCTACTGCTGCAAAAGAGCCATTGGGAAAAAGTGGGGATTGAAACCCAAAATCGTATCATGGCTCTATACGGCGATAGTGGAACCAATTCTTCTGTATGGCGCAGTTGTTTGGTGGCCAGCTATTGCAAAAACATCCAATGCAAACCTGCTAAACAGGGTCAGAAGGATTGCAGCTATTGCAATCACCGGGGCCTTACGCACTACTTCGACAAAGGCACTGTTTATGCTATTGAATTGGCTCCCGACGGAGCTCCTTACGAGACAGCAGGCCAAGTGCTCTGCGATTCGATTAAAAGCACGACATCTCTGGCAAGAGGGAAATGTTGGCCACTCCACCATACTTCGGAGGGATGGACCAACGCCAGGGGAAGTAGACCTTGCGCCCCCGATTTCCTGCTTTCATCATAGTTTCAGGTCAGTCATCCTAAGCAGGGATGACTGGGCAATAGAAAGAGGTGGGATGCAGGAATTGGTCGACATCTACACTGATGGCTCCAAAATGGACGGAAAAGTTGACTGTGGTGTTTTTTCAGAACAGCTAGGCCTGAAACTATCCTTCCGGTTTCCAGACCACTGCAGTGTTTTTCAGGCAGAGGTCATGGCGATATACAAGGCAGTAGACTGGCTGAGAAATCAGAAAATTTCCATAAGAAACCTGAATATTTTCTCTGACAGTCAAGCTGCTATCCAAGCACTATCCAACGTGTACACCTCATCCATGATGGTGATGGAATGCCGTACACAGCTGAACGTGATGTCACTTGACTGTGAAGTGACTCTACACTGGGTACCGGGACATAGTGATATACCGGGAAATTGCGAGGCGGATGCCTTAGCGAGAGCTGGCACTGTGCTCCAGGAGTATACACTCACACCCCAAGTTGGTAAACCTCTAGCTTCTATAAAGCTAGGATTTAAGCAGCATTACATCAAGGCTGCAAATAGAGCTTGGTTGTTGGAGGAAGCCTGCAGGACAACCAGGCAAACTCGGCGTGCACTGAGTTCCAGACGCACCAAGCAACTCCTGAACACGAGTCGTGAAATCTTAAGTTCTATCGTGTCCGTACTGACGGGGCACTGTCTGATTGGCAGACACGCAGAGAGGTTGGGCGTTCCCTTCAACGATTTCTGCCGGAGTTGCAGATCGGAAGAAGAGGAAGAGACAGTCCAACACTTTCTGTGTGAATGCCCGGCACTGTCCAGGAAACGCATGAAAACCTTAGGCTCACTATTCCTGGACAGCCTCACGGAAGTAGCTGATTTGTATATCGGCTGCATAGCCGGCTTCATACGAGAATCGAAATGGTTCTCGTCATCTCACAGGTTCTAGTGCCGCCCTCGTCTTTTTGTGGTATCACAATGGGCCTATCTTGGCCTAAGTGAGCCATCTTTTTGACAAAGAGGGCTGCCACTACAACCAACCAACCAACCATGATGTAAGCCAAAAAAGCACAGGACCATGAATGCTATAGTGTGCTCGCTTTTTGTGCAGTATAGAGTAATTGACGGTATCAAAAACTTTACTAAAATCAGTATAGACAACGTCAACTTGGAATTGATTGTCAAAAATCAAATTTAAATTGAAAGTTCCGGGTCATATTTGTACACAGTAGTATAATGATATTTAAACTGTATTCAATGACGAAAGGTTTATTCTAGTGGCAATTTAATTATTTTAGGTTCTCGAGTGGCAAGCGGACAACAGAATTAGCAGTGATCATTTCGGTCCTATTTATGAGTTTTTATACCTTCTTCATTTGTTTATTCTAAAATCAATTCGCAACTTGAAAGATTTGTATATGAAACTGGACGCTCATTTTGCATCAACAATTGATTTATGATTATCGTTTTGGCAGCGTACTTTGTTGATCTTTGATTGGGCATTCGGAAATGTCGTGAGAATTTGATTTGGAGATCGAGCAATAGAATAAGCGCTGATATTGCATATTGGACTTTATTGATGTTGATCGATTATTCCCGGGTGAGGGCATACTTAAAGTTCTGCAGGTGAATTATTATTCTTATGAATTCGAAATGAATAGAATGTGACTATTTCGAGAATAGCAAATAGATCTGTTTATGTGACATGAATTATTGGTGACAAATATCATGGATAGAATGTGATGATTTCGAGAAAAGCAATTAGATGTGTTCATGTGACATGAAACATTGAAGGCACATAACGGTGTGATACGATAGTTGCCATGTAATCACAGTACGCTCCCAGTTTCTTGTTTACAAATCGAAAGTGATTCCATGTAGAAAGCTCTAACATCTTTCAATTTTAATGAATGTTGACGTTGTGTGCTGAACATTCCAGCAGCCCAAGCCATGGGTGCTTGAGTTTGTGACCTTTGGGGCTTTGATAAAGTTCCGTTCGATTGAGTATCCAAGAAAAGTGTTCTGGGAATTCGATTGGACCCAATTAAATCGAACTTGATTCGGAAAATAATGTCTAGGTTGTAGTTTGGGCTATAACTGTGGATAATAAACTCTTCAAAAATTATATTCATTGCTACTATCAACGTTGTCTCCATCTTTTTAATCTGCGCAACTTTCAAAGACAAAAGCCAAGTTTGATGTGGTGGAAATCATCGAAGGATTGCTATAGAATTATAATTGAAACTTTTTTGAAACTAGTGCCAATATAAAAATCCTCACAATCGTAGCATACCCATGAATGTCTGTCAAATTAATCAACATTTTCCTAATCAAGTGCCCTTTAAAATTAACAATCAAACATAGCTGATAGCTTCGTTAGGTTGAGGGATCTGAGTGCATTATGAATTTAAATGCGTTTTATGGTAAAATTTTCAATGAAGACTGGATTTGGATGTTCAGTATTAGTAATACTCAAGATGTCTCACCACAAAATTTCGATGTCGACTTCGAAGTTTATATCGAGGCATACACTATTCGTATTCCGTATGTAGAATATCAAGATTTTACAATACAGCCAATTAAGGATATTCACAAGATTAAATTTGAGTGGAGTAGGGAAATCAGGAAAATAGTGGCTGATGTTCTCTGAAATCTTTTGATTTTCATACAGGCAATTCCGTTGAAATGGAACCTATTACATTGATGATGCTGATCAGTTATTAATGATGTTTTGTTAGTTTGATTTTGTTTTAAGTTATGATTTAGTGTTAGATTTCTCTTCATTTTTATGAAGTTCAAGCAATGGAGAGCGCTTTATATTAGTTGGATAGAATGTTATTCTTTACTTTTATGTTGCCTTATATTTTTTTAGAATAAAAAGAGTGTCTTATGGAGTACAGAACTTCCAATAAGAATATCTGTCATTGCAACCGTATACTTTTGCTGTGATTTTGACATTATGTTTAAGTTACTGTGGCAAATTACATGCATTAACTTACTCACACCCGAACAACGTCTCAAAACAGTGAAAATATATTTCGAAAATTCGCGTTCTGTGCGCAAAATTTATTGAGCATTTCTTCCAATCTATGGTGCTCAGAGTCGTCCACTTAAACAGCTCAAACGCAATTCGATGGAAAGATTGATGACCACGTAATCTATTTTGGACAGCGCGAGCTTGTTCAGTGCATATTGAGAAGCTATCGCTGTAGTAGAGGGTGGTATGACCGATGATCTAAATTTATCGATTCGACGCCGTTCAACAACAACTTTTCTTCTATCCGTGCACCATATCAAAATGTTGAAGAAAGATCTCGCACTAAACAAATGTCTAGTAGAGCAATTGAAACCATTTGAACATCGTTTGCTCGTTCTATTGGCGAATCGGCTAAGAATGAATTAGAAGTTGAGCAGCATTTTTACCGTCAAATCCTTTACATCGATGCGGCTCATTTCTGGCTGAGTGTGTTCGTAAAAAAAACAAAATTGTCGTTTTTGTTGTTTGCATAACTTTCATGAGGCTTTGGAGGCCCCGATATATCCCGTAAAGTCCTGTATGGTGTGGTGTGCATGTCGATGGCATAATCGGTTATTTATTTTGCGAATCTGAAGACGGAACCAACGTTGCCGTTGATGACGATCGCTGCCGACAAATATTTCGTATTTTTTTGGTTCTCAACATCAATGCCAATTGTTTGAGTTACAACTGCTTTTATCAAAATGGCGCAAATGCCATATACCGCATGAAACCGTCACTTTGTTGGGACGAACTTTTGATGAACGAATTATCTCAAAAAATGAACCTGTGAAGCTGCTCAGATTATGCAATTTGATTCCATTGGACTATTTTTTTGTGTGAATACGTCAAGTAAGTCTTTGGTGATAAACCAGCAACTATTGATGACTTGGAAGCCAAAATTTGACGTGACATTGTCGAGAGAGGGCATGTAATGCTGGAAAAGTGGTGCAAATCTGGAGCGACAAAACGGCCTTCCTAAAACGAAGTCACAGTGCTCATATGGCTGAAAATATTTTAAGGCACTAAATGTCATGAAATTTGCAAGCTAAGAAATCCAAAATTATCCATTTTAATAATAAATCTGTGTTAAAATGTTCTTCATCCAAAAAACACCATATATTTAGCAAAGTTATCACACAAAAAGACAAAACACCTAGGAAAATGGATGCAATACTCAGCGTCAACAAAAAAGTTGTTATGTTTTTGCTACAGATTATTTGCATCTAAATGGACAAAAATAATTTTTTTTAGAAATATATCACAGCAGGAATAATTTGCGGAACGTCTTCAATATTTGGAGAAACGCAAAACTCTTTATGGGACTGAAACTAAATTAAACCATTGAAAACAAGCCGCGAGGTGCGACCCTTGAGGTCCACACGGTCAACTTCCCAGTAATATCTACATAAACATTAAAAATATTTAACACAATAATAATTTTGAAAATAGTACTACTTTAAATAATAAAAATGAGAGGTATTCATAGCAGTAACAGGAATGAATTAATATTAATCATATCATCTACGGGAGCACCCATTGATTACGTAAGGCTTTTGGTGGATGGGGGTAGATTGATTTGATCAATCAATCGGTGGGGATATTTTTTTCCGGTACGGTACGTTTCTACACTGATGCATTGATGAAGGACAAAAGAGCGTTAGCAAAAATGAATGCAGTTTTTGTTATTACGCCCACTGAAGAGATTTTGTCGCGTGATGGCCATTTTGAATAGTTGCGTTCAAAATTGCCATCATTCCGGCATAATCACTGAATTTATATTTTTTCACGATTTTGCGTAAATGAGATTAATAATTATTTATTATTTTCAGTTGGTCTTGAAAAATTTATAATATGCAGTCAAAAATAGGTTCAATTGCATGTAAAAAGTAAAAAGGAAGTAACTGAAATCTTACGATTACTAAAGAATAAATCTACTAAAAACTACAATTTTTTATTTGATAAAAGCTTTTTAAAGCATATGATCTTGCAAAGTATTGACTACAAAACATTTCACCATTCCAAGCGTTGATTCACACAAATGCAAATTTGATAGAAATTTTTCTGATTTTCGAAATTTTAGCAGTTTTTTTATTATAATTAAAACACTCTTTAAACTATTAAAAATCTGCTTAAATTATGCGAATATTATAACACTTTGATTGAATTTACAGCAACGTTTTTATAAAAGATATTGAGTAATATCATTCGTATGAACCCTCTTTAAATGGTAACAATGATTTTTTATTTTTTATTTAGTTTTTTTAATAATCATGGTAAATTTTTTTGCTGGTTTCTCTTAAACAACTGATAAGAATGTATAAATTTTATAAACTGGTATTACTGTGCTGTGCAAATCAGGAAAAAAAATTATTTTTTATGAAAAGAGTCCTAATTTTTCGTATTTTCTTTTATTAAATTAAAAAACGGCTGAAACAATTTTTTTATAATGTTAAACACATCACAAAAATGTTGAAACACGTCTATTGACACCTTAGTTATGGAAATATTATATCTGGTTCGTGACATATAGTGAATGATAAAATGACCTTGAAGGTCATAATGACTGTTAATGATTTTTATTTTTTTATTTTTTATTTAATATTTGTTGTAATCTTGACAAAAAGTTTTGATGATGTTTTTACAAACATTGATTGGAGTATATAAATTTTATACACATTGATTACTGGGTCTCGTAAATCAGGTTAAAAATTTATTGTTTATGAAAAAACCCTAATTTTTTGCACTTGTTTTCCTTAAATTAAAAAACGGCTCAAACAAGTTTTTCAAAATTAAACAGATTCACACAAATATTAATATGCGTCGATTCACACCTTAACGATGCAAATCGTATGTTTGGTTCGCGAGATATAACGCATGACAGAGATGACCTTCAAAAGGGCGAAACAATAACCCACCCCCCCGACCGAAGTGTTTCAAAAACTAATCAGCTCTTAAGATTGCAAAGACGCTTGTATTGACACCCTAACGAAGTCAATAGGACTTTGTTTACGTGAGTTATGATCGTAGTAAAAACTGTCCACCAACGTACATACACACATACACAAACATACATCTCCCTTTCTAAAAACACTTAATATATACTCTATAGACCTCAAAACGTAAAGAAATGTTGAAAATTACAATTTCGATTTTCGAGGCGACTACGAAAACTTCCCATATACTGGGAAGTTAATCAAAATTATATGATTGTTACAGATGAGGCCAAGAAATGGAAAGACGCTGTGTAAAATAAATCGCCTTTTTAACGTTACTTCAATATAGTATAAAATGTTATTTTATTTATTAACTTCCCAGTATATGGGAAGTTCTCGTAATCGCCTCGAAAATCGAAATTGAAATTTTCAACATTTCTTTACGCTTTGAGGTCTGTAGAGTATATATAAAGTGTTTTTAGAAAGGGACATGTATGAGTGTGTGTGTGTGTACGTACGCTCGCGGACACTTTTTTCTACGAGTATAACTCAAGTAAACAAAGTCATGTCGACTTCGTTGAGGTGTCAATCGAAGCGCCTTTGCAATCTTAAGAGCTGATTAGTTTTTGGGATACTTCGGTCTGGGGGGGTTTGTTGTTTTGCCCCTCTGAAGGTCATTTATATCATCCGTTATATCTCGCGAACCAAACATACGATTTCCAAGGTTTAGGTGTCAATCGACGCGTATTAGCATTTATGTGAATTTGTAAATTTTTTGAAAAAATCGTTGTAGCCGTTTTTTAATTCAAGGAAAAAAGTGCATAAAATTAGGTTTTTTTATAAACAATAAAAATTAACCTAATTTACGGAAGACAGTATTCAATTTTTTTAAAATTTATATATTTAAAGCAGTAGTGGTAAAAACAACATCAAAACTTTTACTCGTGATTACGAAAAAAATTAAATAAAAAATAAAAAATCATTAACAGGCATCATGATTTTCAAGGTCATTTCTGTCGTGCGTTATACATATCTCGCGAACCAAACATACGATTTGCATGGTTGAGGTGTCAATCGATGCGTATTAACATTTGTGTGAATCTTTAAAATTTTGAAAAAAAACGTTGGAGCCGTTTTTTGATTGAAGGAAAAAAAGTGCAAAAAATTATGTTTTTTTATAAACAATAAATTTTTAACCTGATTTACGGAAGATAGTATTCAATTTTTATAAAATTTATATACTTCAAGCAGTGCTTGTAAAAACAACATCAAAATTTTTTCTCATAATAACAAGAAACATTAAATAAAAAATACAGAATCATTAACAGTCATCATGATCTTCAAGGTCATTTCTTCTATTCACTATATCTCACGAACCAGATATAATATTTGCATCAATAAGGTTTCAATCGACGTGTCTTTTTGATTATTTTACCATTATAAAATCCGTTTTAGCGGTTTTTTGATTTTAATAGAAAAAATGATAAAACTTAGGGTTTTTTTATATAAAAAAATATTATTTTAACCTGATTTGCACAACACAGTAATAAATGTTTATAAAATTTATACATTCCTATCAGTTTTTGAAGAGAAACCAGCAAAACTTTTGTCATGATTCTGAAAAAACTAAATTAAAAAGAAAAAATCATTCAAAGTTACCATGTAAAACGAATGATATTATTTTATATCTTTTATTCTAAATAAATTTCTGAAAATTCAATCAAAGTTTCAAAATATTTGCATAATTTGAGCAGATCTTTAATAGTTTTTACAATCTTTCAATTAAAAAAACTGCTTAAATTTTGAAAACCATCAAAATTTCAATCAAAATTGCATTTGTGGTTATCAACGCTTTGAATGGTAAAATGTTTTATAGTCAATACTTTGCAAGATTATATGCTTTAAAAAGCTTTCATCAAATGAAAAATTCTAGTTTTTAGTAGATTCACTTTTTAGTAATCGTAAGCTTTCAATTACTTCCTCCGTCATCATTTGTAAAACATTTTCTTTTTAATAGATATTACTGGAAAGTTGACCGTGTGGACCTCAAGGGTCGAACTTCGCGGCTTGTTTTATATTATTTTTGGTTTTATTGACTCATACTAACTTCAAATTGTGAATTATTAAAGTTTGGTTGTAGTTGTATGTACCCTTACATTTAAAAAAAAGTGATATTTTTTCAACTTAAGAAGGTTTTTATAACAATTCTTAGATTTCAATTGGCTTTATCCATTGGAAAGTATTAAACCTTTGTGGCAAAGGCTTCAATTTTTATTTAATTTTTTGCTAACAAATATTTTCAGAAATTTTCAGTATTTTAAAATTTGCTTTTCTTGAGATATGTCATTCTTGGCTTAGGCCGACAGAATTAAAGTTATGTGCAACGTTTTTCTTCATAAAAGTATGTAGTGACTGTGTAATTAGCAGAATGGAAGACGGAGAATCCCAATCAAAGAAAAAAAAAGAAGTACGAATCTAATTTTCAAAATTCGTGGCTAGGAAATGAGAAGTACAGAAAATGGTTGAGGAAAGTCGATGAAAATCACCTGAAATTTGTAATTGGAAATGGGGTTCACTTTTCGATCATCATAATCACATACAAGAAAAAAGTGTGCATGCATTACTGCATTTTTTTGAGAACCCATTGAAGCATACCAAAGTTTTTTCGAGAATATTGAAAATTTTATGATTCAACACGACTTAGACACAACTTTGTTGTCAGCCATCTCTGCAGACAATGCATCAGTGAATTCTGTGTACCAGAAAATTAACGGGAAATATTCTGACACCAATGTGGTTAAGGCAAATTGCACTTGTCACGTTCTTCACAACGCTGCCAGAAACGCCAGGAAAGCTTTAACATACGATGTGGAAAACTTGATCATGAAAATTTATGCTGCATATTTGACCAGCGCAAAATTCAACAGAGAAAACATTTTTGAGGAGTTCGAAATTAAATGCAGAAAAGTAGAGATGAGTAGGTTTAGGGAGAGCTGTTGACCGATTGATATTGTCGTGGCCTGCTGTATCAGCATATTTTAAAAGTCGTGGTGAAGCAGCATGGCATAAAATAATATGGAAATTCGTAAAATAGTGCGGCGAATCCGATAACGCTGCAAGTTTATCTACGAAGATCACACTACAGGATGGTTATTTATAATTCATTCATCATTCCATGAATATCGTAACAGAAGCCATACTATTGCTTGAAAAACACCGTAACAGATGCTGAGTTGCACCCAATTATGAGAAAAATAATACATAAGGTTAAAAGCCGACGGCAGCCCGATGGCTGCTCAATTCGGTACATAATGTGGTGGATACGGTTGCCGAATCTCATTTCCGAGAGATTAAGCCATCCAGATTGCCCGATTTACAAGTTCGACAAAAATCATCCTAAGAACCCCAAGTTAAACAAAAAAACTTTCTGAGGCTCGACCTCCTACTTTACTTGAACAAAAAAACTTTCTGAGGCTCGACCTCCTTCTTTACTTTAAGATTACTCTCGCGCGCGCATCGAAAAAAACGTGAATGCAACGCCAACCCGAGAGATAAAGTAACATCTACGTTACCAGCGAAATACCCGAAGAAAACCCGACGGTAAACGAGCGAAAGGGAAGGGAAGGGCTGAGCCACTGTTCGAGGGAAGGCGAGATCAGTGGAGGGGCGCCGGACATCGATGTTACTGTCCGGGCCCTCCCTATCTTAGCTTAACGCTTGCCAGGTAGGCATGTGTGGCGCGCTAAGACCCTAATAAAACTTACCTCAGTCGAGCCCCTAGGTCCCCAAACGAAGAGGTAGAAAAACCACTGGAACTCTCGTTACAGACTTTTATTTTCTTAAATTCTTTTAACATTCATTAAAACAATGTAATTTGTGTCAATTATTTTTTTTGTTTCGAGTACATTTTTTTATCGCTTAAATAAAAATGATATTATCGTAACAATCTGTGTTCCATAAAAAATGTAGAAAATGAACAAATAACCTATTGAAATCCAAAAAATGTTTTCTTCTTCTTAAATTTAATTCAATAATTGTTCGTTCTGGTAAAACTAAAACGTGTCAATGAACACTTAATAAGTGCTGATTTGTTGTACAAATTTTTAACGGGTGTTTTATTTTCATTTGGTTTGATATTTGAGTTATTTCGACTGATTTTTAATTTTTAAATGTGAAATTTCATGAAAAAAACGATTTAAACAATTTTTGTTCTTGGTTTTTAAATGAAGTCTTATCGCATACGATTTTAATATTATATATATATATATCTATATATCTATCTATATATATATAATATTAAAATATATATATATATATATATATATATATATATATATATATATATATTTATATATATATATATATATATTTATATATATACACATATACAGTGAAACCTGGTTAAGTGGGACCTGGCTAAGTGAGAAACCTCTATTATTGAGAATTCCAATGAGGTCCCGGCACTTTTTCATCGAATTACCTCTGATCGAATTACTTCTGATATTTGATTTCTAGGATTTATTCGATGTTTACCTCTATAATTGGGACTTTGTAGCACAATCCCCTGTATAAGTGAGACATTTTATCAGTTTGGGACAGGTTTCGACACGTTTATTTACAAACATTTGAAGAATAAAAGTGTATGTGGGGCAATGTGGGAATATAAGTGTACAAAATGTCCAAACGTAAATATAACACATTATCAGCATCTGAAAAATTAAAGCTTCTATTAGATTATGATTGTGGAAAGTCACGTGATCAACTGTGTACGGAGAATAAGATACCAAAGTCAACGCTGTGTAGAATTATTCAAAACAACGAGAAAATTTGGTCTCAGTGTATTGATGGAAAAGGAAAAATAAAACGAAAACGATCGGCAGAGTATCCTGAACTTGAAAAATGTTTCTCGACATGGATAAAGTAGGTACAGAATAATAACATTCCAATAAGCGGACCAGGGATTAAAAAAAAACTCAAGAATTTGCAAGTAAGCTCCATATCGATAATTTTTCTGGCAGTAATGGATGGTTAGAGGGCTTTAAGAAAAGAAACGATATAGCATTCAAAAATATTTGTGGCGAGAGCGATTTTGTGGACAACAACGAATGTAATGAGTGGATTAAAAACCTTCCAATTTTATTACATGATTATTCCCCCGATGACGTATTCAACGCCGACGAAGCGGGCTTATTTTATAAGTGTCTAACGGATAAAACTTTTACGTTTAAAGGTCAGCCTTGCGGCGGTGGTAAATTGAGTACAGATCGGGTCACTGTACTTGTATGCGAATATGTCCGGAACTGAAAAACTGCCACTTGTCTTAATTATAAAATCTAAGAATCCAAGATGCTTCAAGGGTATCAAAACGTTGCCTGTTAATTATTAAAACAATAAAACGGCCTGGATAACTTCTGATTTATTTGCAGATTGGTTAAAAAAAGTGAACGCCGATATGAGGGCCCAAAAACGAAAGATCGTTATGTTTGTCGACAATTGCACAGCTCACAACAATATGCGCAAATTGGACTATGTTAAATTTGTCACAATCCCGACCACGCGCACAAATTCGAGGATCCGAGATCGAGTGCCCCACCATTTTGGACGCTCCTCGACCCCGGATGCCTCGTGCGTACACGCGCCGCCGGGACTGCTACAAAGTCGACCGAATAGTGGCGGTCCCGATTTAACATTTTAGTTTCCCCCGACAAGCTCACCGAGTCGTGGGTTTTCATATTTGAATAAGAAAAGAAAAGAAACCACGAACCACATTCGCACACGCGTCACTAATGCAAAAGAAAATAATCACATCGCTTTTTTTATATTAATATTATTCCATTTTTATATACTTAGCTCAGTACTATACTTATTGACTGAATAACACCTTTGATTATACATTATACAACAAAACTAGATTATTATTTTTTAAATGACTTTTAACCACTCTGCGTGATATATGCTGGGGAATGATTCGTGATGATTTATGTT
>OZ012659.1:67379347-67414754 GCA_963942545.1 Oxycera nigricornis | reverse complement strand
AAAGATCGTTATGTTTGTCGACAATTGCACAGCTCACAACAATATGCGCAAATTGGACTATGTTAAATTTGTCACAATCCCGACCACGCGCACAAATTCGAGGATCCGAGATCGAGTGCCCCACCATTTTGGACGCTCCTCGACCCCGGATGCCTCGTGCGTACACGCGCCGCCGGGACTGCTACAAAGTCGACCGAATAGTGGCGGTCCCGATTTAACATTTTAGTTTCCCCCGACAAGCTCACCGAGTCGTGGGTTTTCATATTTGAATAAGAAAAGAAAAGAAACCACGAACCACATTCGCACACGCGTCACTAATGCAAAAGAAAATAATCACATCGCTTTTTTTATATTATATTATTCCATTTTTATATACTTAGCTCAGTACTATACTTATTGACTGAATAACACCTTTGATTATACATTATACAACAAAACTAGATTATTATTTTTTAAATGACTTTTAACCACTCTGCGTGATATATGCTGGGGAATGATTCGTGATGATTTATGTTACTGATGATAAAAAAAAACGACGATGGTTTAGTTAGCTCATTGGAATCTTGTGGCGGCCGCTGATTTCCCATTTACACTGGACTCCTTTTCCGGAGCGAATCTCTGGTAAATTATAAATGTCTGATATGTTGTCCCGCCGAAGACGTTGATTGCCACTGTCGCTGTTGCAAGACAGCCGTCTCGGACGAGCCCAAGTCGATTTACTTTTCCTTGCACAAGATAAAAACACTCTCCATCAAGTTTTTCGGACGATCTTCCCAAACACCACCATCTTGAAACTCCAAACTTTTTCTTTTCTGTCCACACCGCACGCAAAAACGTCCGGCCCGTTCGACCGTCTCTTCGCAACTCTCCCAAACTCACTCACATTTTCCGGCACGTCGAACATCGAAAAGCTGCTTTTCGCGTAGCGTAGCATGATCGATCACTCGTATTCACGAAAGCTTTAGCAAGATCCGAGGGTTGGAGCGTTCACGCGTTTGAATAGCTTTTTCGGAACTTGGTGAGCTTTACACTTTCAAATAATCATTGCCAGGTAGGTATTTCTATGATTTAGTTATTTCGGGCAGAAAAGGCGCGAAGATAATTTGACTTTAGTTTATGGTACGTAACAAATTATTGTACTTACTCGCCAATACCACAAGTAAATTGCAGCCTATGGAGCAGGGTATTATCAACAACTTTAAGGTTTACTACAGAAAGGAAGTTGTGCAATATGTTCTTAAATCTATAGAAGACGACAAAAGCCCTGAAATCAACATCCTCCAGGCCATGAAATTTGCAAGAAAAGCTTGGTTTTCTGTTAGCAAAACCACAATTAGCAATTGCTACAAAACAGGTGGATTCAAAGTGATGAATGTATCTGAACCTGAGAACCTACAAGAGGAGCTAGAGATCTGTGCAGCGTTTCCACAATGGAATAAAATAATTACCTCCTGTGGGAACGACCAAAATGACCAGCAGCCGACTTTTCAGGATTTCGTTTCTATGGACGATGATGTACTCATTTCAAAAGAGCGCAATGATGATGACATCGTTTCTACGTATTCTTCTTTGGACACACAAGAAGAAGTAGAAGAAGATTGTGAAGAGACTGTGAAGAGAATTTCAAAGCGAGAGGCAATGGAAGCTTTAGAAACTTTACATAAGTATTTCGAGATGTCAAATACTGATGATTCTAGTATTTTTGATCAAATTTATTCTATCGAGATACAGGTTTCAGCAACTATGGATCAAATACAAACAAACATAACCGATTACTTTAAATCATAAACTTTACTTAATTGTATTTTGTTATAAAAAATAAATACCTACACTTAATTCATAAAAAATACGCATTTTTATTAACATTTTCACCTCAATAAATGGAATTACGCTACATTTCGACCTCTATAGCGAAGGCCTCTGTAAATGAGACAACTAAAATTTTAACCCTGTCTAGTTGGAAAACTGGATAAACGAAATCCTCTAAATCGATTTTTCCAAACACGTAATTTTTAAAGTCGGTGACCAGCCTGCAGAAAAAGCTACTGAACCGATCGTTTTGAAATTTTGTACACATATTCTAAATATATATAGCTCTCTTGTGACGTTTTTTCAAAAAATTAATTACTAAGAATTTTACAATAACAAAGGAAAATTGGCAACTTTTTTCTTCGGAAGTATTCAAGCAGAAAGTAAGGCTTTCTGTCAAGATAATAATTTTATAGGTTAATGCATCACTTTAGCGTTTAACACGGTCGCGAAAGTCAAAATTAGCAATTTTTTTCCGGTTGTTTTAAGTTTCTCATTTTTTCATGTAAAACTGGCAGCTTTGGGGGCACTTGTTAAAACGTTTCTAAAAAGATACATTGACAGGCTATCAAACGCATCCTTTTTCAAAAGTCTACACATAACAATAAAATAGTTATGATGGTTTACACGTGCCAGGTCGTGGGTGAGAAGCGTGGTTACTCCCCCCCTTATATCTCGAAACCCCTTCCGATTTACCACCCCCTCCCATTCGATTTTTTGCTCAAAACACTTCAAGGATTCCGTGGTTTCATTTAATGCCATCAACTCCGAGAAACACCCTATATATATATATATATATATATATATATATATATATATATGTATATATATATATATATTTATTTATATATATATATAATATGAATGTAGCAAGTAAATTGAAGAATATATATATATATAGATATATTTATATATATATATAAATATATATATATATATATATATATATATATATATATATATATATATATATATATATATATATTCTTCAATTTACTTGCTACATTCATATTAACTAATTAATAGTATTTAATAATTACAATGTAAAAATGATTATTTCGACTATTAAAAAGAGGCAACCGAACATATTTAATAATAATTTATATTCTAGTAATAGTATTCAAAAAACATTTCTTTTCAGTTTCCACAGCTTTTAATATACATTTTATTTAGTATATTAGATTTGAATGTTCATGAAAAATAAATATTTTATATTTTGTTTTTATTTGTTCCGCCTTTCTATCTCCGATCGAAGGTTATCATATTTAGCAAATTATCCTCATTTTAGTCATTCTATTTTGTTAACTAGTGCATCAACATATTGTTGTTGTTGTTCTTTTATTTCAAATATTGGCATATGAAGTTTGTTTTTATACAACAAATAATAATTGCGCTACGTATATTGCATGTATTTGAAAAGCGTTTAGGTGAAAAGCGACTTTTTCTTTTAAGATAAAAAATTAAATTTAGTTGCTTGTATTTATCTAGTTTTCCGATTTGTCATTTTTGGTATCTTGTACATTAATCGATCGATTGACAAGAAAATACGATTTGACCGATGGATGATGATGAATTGGGAATATTTTATGCTTAAACAGTTTCAATCTGTTACACTCTTTTAATACGATTCTCGTGCTACTTGTCTTATTTAGTAGAACCAACACACACAATCGTTTTTTTCTGCGTAATTTGACGAATATTAAAAGACTAAGTGATGGACAGATGAGCGCGACACGTTTTTTAAAGATAGATCCGGCAACGTGCTTTTGAAATATTGACAAACGTCACCTCTAGATGGCTAGGATCGAAGTTGTTACGAAACACCTGCGTATCTACCAGAATGCAGTTCACAGTAATACACGTCACAAACTCTTACTTGTGATTATCGACACAAAATTCACGTTGATCACGAACTGGTTGCCTGAAGCTCTTGTAAAGATGTATTGTAGACAAACTACTTGAACAATTGGCTTCGCAGCTGAAGTAGCAGGTTTAATTTCTGCCGAATCGATATTTCAAAGATATTTTGTTTGAACTCTGATCCAAGTTCATTTAACTAAAAAGAAGTGAGATGATATAGAACGGTCAAACGGTCCCCAAAAATGGCGATCACGAGCGATAAGAACACTGCATTTTCTAAACTTTTCTGAGATTTGGGAACAAAGCACGATATGAGAACACAGGTAAGAATGCAAGTGCTCACAAGCATTGTTGCCTGAGATCAACTATGTCCAAAAATCCTTGGAATGAAAGGTGCCCAGGTTCTTTCTCTTTTCGTCTTCAACCTTGTGACAAGTGGTCCCGATACGCTCCACGATTTTGCATTTACGAAACTTGTTGTCCAGTTTGGCGTTGTAGTGGACCTGGAATTGAGTTTCCCGGGATCGCAGATTGTATGTCCTTGCCTGCGCTTGAATGCCTTCTCTAAGTGGGTCTCGACCTGGAGCTGTATGAGTTCTATCCTCTCATGTGGTCTCAGTTCGATGTTTGGTTCGCGGAGGATTTGTAAAATACGTAACAGCGTATACGAACTACCGTATCCTATCATGTTTTGACCGAAAACCACAAAATACGGGCAGAGCCCCAGGGAGACGTGATGAGAGGATTTTAAGGTGCAGCCGATGGCAGACAACAGACGATCCCAGTCACGCTGGCTCGGGTTTACATAGTTGCGGATTGCGGCCCAGACGGAACGGTTGACACGCTCCGAAGCATTCGCCTGTGGAGTATACACGGTCGTGTAGGCATGCCGAATCCCGTAGTCCTGGATCAGCTGGTTGAAGTCCCTGGACTTAAACTGGGGTCCATTGTCCGAAACGATGGTTTCTGGAACACCGTATGTGTGGAATACGCGTTTTTCGAAAAATTCGGCTAAAAATTTGGTCGACGCAATTCAAAGTGGTTCCAGTAACACAAATTTGGACAGATGATCCAGGACTAAGAGGATTCTGGTGTTGCCTGTGGAAGATCTGGGATACGGGCTGAGCAGATCCGGCGCTGAAAGATACGTTTGGGCGTAGGCTGGGGTCTCATGGGGGCACGCAATACTTGATTGGGCAGCTTCGTCTTTTTGCAGATCTCGCAAGCGCCTATGTACTCGGCTGCTTGATGGCTCATGTGCGGCCAGTAGAAATACGTCTCGAGACGCTGCAAGGTCTTGCGGATTCCGCCATGGGAGCACATATGGTGATCGTGTGCTCTTCTAACAAGTTGTTCGGTGAGGGCACTGGGTACCCACAGCTTCCAATCATTTTGGTCTAATGAGACGTATATGGTTGCATCCTTACAGCGTCGGTACACGAACCCGTCGACAATCTGCATGTCTGGACATTGTTGCTGCTCGTCCTTAATCTGTTGAATTAGATTCGTGTACTCAGCCGACCCAAAATGCGGAGAAGTGAGGTCTATCTCTTGGTGATCATCTCTTACTTCGGCTATTTCGTTCACTTCTGGGGAGTAGGAACGAGATAACGAATCTGGCACCACGTTTTGACTTCTTTTTCGGTGGAGGATCTTGAATTTGAAGCCGTCAATGAGGGGTAAAGGATAGGCATCCTTCACCGTGACTTGGTTAACCTTTCTCGCGGCCAGACACATTCGGACTTTACCAGGTTTGACCACCAATGTCACAGGAGACGGCCAACTGATCTGTGACTCCTCAATCACCCCCACCGCAAGTATTTGATCCAGCTCGGCATATAACAATTTCTCTATAGCTGGCGAGATGAAAAAATGCCGCTGTTTGATGGGCTTGTTGCGTCCCACATCAATCACATGAGTGGTTAACGTGGTACGCCCCAAACCTTTGCGAGCATAAGATGGAAAGCTGGCGATGACGGAATTGAGTATTTGCTGCTGTAGTGGTGTTTTGTGATGACAAAGTCTCTCTGCATCCAGTACACTAAGTGTGGTGTGAGTTAGTGCTACTGTCTTTGCGAATAAGTCTGCTGCCAACTCAAAAAGGTGCACAAAGTCAATGGTGCCTGTGATGCGGCCTACAGCCTTGTGTTGGGTGCCGTCAGCCGTCCTTAGGCCCAATTGTAGTTTTTCTACTTGGTGCTTGTACCACTCTAAGACCTGTCGCGCGAAACCCGATGCAATGCAGCTTAAGCTTGGTGCAGTGCCAATCATCCCGCTAACCCGTTCTTCACCGAATAGTTTTACGTCAGCGTATGGTCTGAAATCAGCTTTCGAGCGATCGACAATCGTTGCTGCTACATGTCGTTTTTTGATGCGCATGACCTTCTTCCAAAAGTGGCGGAGTCATATAGTGACTTTGGGAGAAGCTGCTCCATATCGAAAATGCGCTGTCGGGCTCGACGGTATTCCAATAATCGGATGTTATAAGTTTTACGCGGCATAAAGTTCCTGGAAGCCTGTGATCGAAATGGGTTCTCAGAAGGAGGTAAAGGGTAAAATGGTTTCTCAGAAGGAGGCAAGGTGTGAAATGGGTCCTCAGAAGGAGGCAAGGTGTGAAAAGGGCACTCAGAAGGAGCTTCAATCCGGTGCCAAACTGTGTTCTTTTTATGGCGACGATATCACCAGCTGCATACGTAGTAGCTTCTTTTCGTCCACGATTGAATGAACGCTGTTGTTCTTCTTGAATCTCTAGAATTTTCTGCTTGGCGTGCGATCGAAGTTCATCTCGCGACATTTCGAATTGTTCTAGTTGTTCCTGTGCAATTGCCTCGAGTATCCGAGGATGTGCTTTGTTTTTCATCTTTACTCCTAGCATCAACTCAGTCGGTGTAGTATTGACGCTGCGCTGGTATGTAGAATTTAAGGCTCGCTGTACGCTTTGTACAAATCGAAACCAATTCGAGGGGTCGTCGATGGCTAATTTCGTTAAGACGGCTATGATGGTTTGATGTAATCTTTTTATCTGCCCATTTCCTCTAGGCACTCCAGTCGTGATTGTGTGATGGTCTATCTGTCGTTCTTTGCAGTATTTGACGAACTCCAGAGAGGTAAATGCTGATCCTCGATCGGTAATCATCCTCCGTGGATCGTCTAATGTTGTCGCATGCAGTTCCAACTTTTGCAATACTTCTTTTGCGCCCGTAGACTTCGTTGGGTATTTCCACACAATCGTTTTTTTCTGCGTAATTTGACGAATATTAAAAGACTAAGTGATGGACAGATGAGCGCGACACGTTTTTTAAAGATAGATCCGGCAACGTGCTTTTGAAATATTGACAAACGTCACCTCTAGATGGCTAGGATCGAAGTTGTTACGAAACACCTGCGTATCTACCAGAATGCAGTTCACAGTAATACACGTCACAAACTCTTACTTGTGATTATCGACACAAAATTCACGTTGATCACGAACTGGTTGCCTGAAGCTCTTGTAAAGATGTATTGTAGACAAACTACTTGAACAATTGGCTTCGCAGCTGAAGTAGCAGGTTTAATTTCTGCCGAATCGATATTTCAAAGATATTTTGTTTGAACTCTGATCCAAGTTCATTTAACTAAAAAGAAGTGAGATGATATAGAACGGTCAAACGGTCCCCAAAAATGGCGATCACGAGCGATAAGAACACTGCATTTTCTAAACTTTTCTGAGATTTGGGAACAAAGCACGATATGAGAACACAGGTAAGAATGCAAGTGCTCACAAGCATTGTTGCCTGAGATCAACTATGTCCAAAAATCCTTGGAATGAAAGGGGCCCAGGTTCTTTCTCTTTTCGTCTTCAACCTTGTGACAAGTGGTCCCGATACGCTCCACGATTTTGCATTTACGAAACTTGTTGTCCAGTTTGGCGTTGTAGTGGACCTGGAATTGAGTTTCCCGGGATCGCAGATTGTATGTCCTTGCCTGCGCTTGAATGCCTTCTCTAAGTGGGTCTCGACCTGGAGCTGTATGAGTTCTATCCTCTCATGTGGTCTCAGTTCGATGTTTGGTTCGCGGAGGATTTGTAAAATACGTAACAGCGTATACGAACTACCGTATCCTATCATGTTTTGACCGAAAACCACAAAATACGGGCAGAGCCCCAGGGAGACGTGATGAGAGGATTTTAAGGTGCAGCCGATGGCAGACAACAGACGATCCCAGTCACGCTGGCTCGGGTTTACATAGTTGCGGATTGCGGCCCAGACGGAACGGTTGACACGCTCCGGAGCATTCGCCTGTGGAGTATACACGGTCGTGTAGGCATGCCGAATCCCGTAGTCTTGGATCAGCTGGTTGAAGTCCCTGGACTTAAACTGGGGTCCATTGTCCGAAACGATGGTTTCTGGAACACCGTATGTGTGGAATACGCGTTTTTCGAAAAATTCGGCTAAAAATTTGGTCGACGCAATTCAAAGTGGTTCCAGTAACACAAATTTGGACAGATGATCCAGGACTAAGAGGATTCTGGTGTTGCCTGTGGAAGATCTGGGATACGGGCTGAGCAAATCCGGCGCTGAAAGATACGTTTGGGCGTGGGCTGGGGTCTCATGGGGGCACGCAATACTTGATTGGGCAGCTTCGTCTTTTTGCAGAACTCGCAAGCGCCTATGTACTCGGCTGCTTGATGGCTCATGTGCGGCCAGTAGAAATACGTCTCGAGACGCTGCAAGGTCTTGCGGATTCCGCCATGGGAGCACATATGGTGATCGTGTGCTCTTCTAACAAGTTGTTCGGTGAGGGCACTGGGTACGCACAGCTTCCAATCATTTTGGTCTAATGAGACGTATATGGTTGCATCCTTACAGCGCCGGTACACGAACCCGTCGACAATCTGCATGTCTGGACATTGTTGCTGCTCGTCCTTAATCTGTTGAATTAGATTCGTGTACTCAGCCGACCCAAAATGCGGAGAAGTGAGGTCTATCTCTTGGTGATCATCTCTTACTTCGGCTATTTCGTTCACTTCTGGGGAGTAGGAACGAGATAACGAATCTGGCACCACGTTTTGACTTCTTTTTCGGTGGAGGATCTTGAATTTGAAGCCGTCAATGAGGGGTAAAGGATAGGCATCCTTCACCGTGACTTGGTTAACCTTTCTCGCGGCCAGACACATTCGGACTTTACCAGGTTTGACCACCAATGTCACAGGAGACGGCCAACTGATCTGTGACTCCTCAATCACCCCCACCGCAAGTATTTGATCCAGCTCGGCATATAACAATTTCTCTATAGCTGGCGAGATGAAAAAATGCCGCTGTTTGATGGGCTTGTTGCGTCCCACATCAATCACATGAGTGGTTAACGTGGTACGCCCCAAACCTTTGCGAGCATAAGATGGAAAGCTGGCGATGACGGAATTGAGTATTTGCTGCTGTAGTGGTGTTTTGTGATGACAAAGTCTCTCTGCATCCAGTACACTAAGTGTGGTGTGAGTTAGTGCTACTGTCTTTGCGAATAAGTCTGCTGCCAACTCAAAAAGGTGCACAAAGTCAATGGTGCCTGTGATGCGGCCTACAGCCTTGTGTTGGGTGCCGTCAGCCGTCCTTAGGCCCAATTGTAGTTTTTCTACTTGGTGCTTGTACCACTCTAAGACCTGTCGCGCGAAACCCGATGCAATGCAGCTTAAGCTTGGTGCAGTGCCAATCATCCCGCTAACCCGTTCTTCACCGAATAGTTTTACGTCAGCGTATGGTCTGAAATCAGCTTTCGAGCGATCGACAATCGTTGCTGCTACATGTCGTTTTTTGATGCGCAGGACCTTCTTCCAAAAGTGGCGGAGTCATATAGTGACTTTGGGAGAAGCTGCTCCATATCGAAAATGCGCTGTCGGGCTCGACGGTATTCCAATAATCGGATGTGATAAGTTTTACGCGGCATAAAGTTCCTGGAAGCCTGTGATCGAAATGGGTTCTCAGAAGGAGGTAAAGGGTAAAATGGTTTCTCAGAAGGAGGCAAGGTGTGAAATGGGTCCTCAGAAGGAGGCAAGGTGTGAAAAGGGCACTCAGAAGGAGGTAAAAGAGGCTTTTTAGCGGGATTCCCATTCAAATCCTGATGGGTTTGAGGCAATTATGTTTAACTAGATCTGAATCAGCTGGAACAACTGTGTCCTCAAAAGGTTTGTGATTCGCAGCTAACGCACGGGCTAACGGTGGTGTGTACGTGGTTAGAGATGCCACTGATGTGGTTGCGGTCTCGCCTTCTTCCCATTTTTTGGATCACTGCATGTGGAGCACGTTGGATTGTATGTGTCGGGCCTGCCGCAGCCATAAAAAAAGATGGACTTTGCTGCCATACAGCTCTGATAATAATGACCAAGCTCTCTACAGTTCCAACAGATTAAATTTCTTCCCATCGCGTCCATCATTCAGTTTTCGGCGTACTCTCCGGAGAAAGTGGGGTCATCCTTCCGAGCTGGATCATTCCGAGGGTTCGATATGCCACCGTGATCGTTGTAACCCCGCGGGCACAATTCCTCCAGTTGTTGTGGGCCATTTTTCGTACGAACGTGAGGTCTAAAAGTGCCGCGTAGTACGTCCAGTCGCTCCTGCCGCCTTCCAGACTCTCTCAACATTTGTACGGAGGACATTGGCACGTGGGCCCGACTGTAGCGGAACTTTAGTCTCAAGTTTAAGCGCAATAGCTCTGTCAGATGGGCTTCTCCCATTGGTTGCACAAGTCGGTCGGAGATTCGGAGGACCGTGTCGCAAAACCCATCGACTGGCTCATGGGCTCCTTGTTTATGGCTGCGGATCAGCTCATGGACCTCCATCTCGGACATTCCGTCACTGAATCAGTGCCGCAAGACGTGGCAAAACGCGTACCAGTCGAAGCGCTCCACGCTGCGCATGGATCGTCAGTATCACTCCGCCGCTTCCTCCACCAAGAGCACATTTAGGTGCTGGTACAATAAATCGAAGCTGCCTCTTAAGGTCGTCCTCGTCAAAGTCTGAATTTGAAATATAAATTTATCCACCGATAAAGCACCGCTGCGCCCGCTGAACTGCGCGTTCCAACTCTGAATTATGATTAGAGCGCGTTCCGACGATATGTAATAGGATTGCGTTTTCCAACCAGTGGCATTTTGCGGCCCTTGGGCAAGTCATTTTTGTTGTGCTTGTGGTGACCTGTCCAAAAACGTTTGATATCCCAGGCATGCTTCTTCCGATTGCGGCGAGCTAATTCTTGTTGTACCCCTTGCTCGATAAACTGCTGTATTTGGGCAAAGGATATACCCGCTGATGCGGAAGTATTGTCTGGCTGCTGCCTTAGCAGACCTAACTCTCTCGCAGGTGCGAAGTCCGTTATATTAGAAGGATCAGTTAGGTCACCCGTTAATCCCTCTTCTTCATCCCTTGCTTGGACGAAGCCTGCAATCGAGTTTGTTAGCGGTTTTGTTATGGCTTAGCTCCCTGTTTAGGTTTGAGAGTGGGTGCCTGCATTGCTCCTTCTGCCAGAAAGTTTGCCGTTTTTTGTTGCACCCAGTCCGAAAACAGCTTCAGGTCGTGGGGTTGGCACATCCTGCGGCGCAAGGTACAACTCTGGCGGCTGCTTAGCCACTTCTCCATGCAGGCAATGTGCAATGAATGTGGGATAAAAATCACCGGGCAAAGGATAATTATTTTTATTACGGAAAAAGAGTCTTTATAATTTTTCGAAAAATTATTGATTCGTCTCCAAAGCCGCTTGACGTACTAATCCTTTTGTTTTTCTGACGTGAACTCCCTGACTCCTCGCCTACTTATTAATTCATTGATTCCACAATTATGTTCGCCTACTCATTTATTCACTGATTCTACAACCGGCCATCCTGCCCTGGCATCGTCCTCGATACCGCATTTTCACTCAGTGTCGTTTTTTCCGATGCCATTATCGTTGTCATCTACGAACCACTCGTTGTAATCTTCAGTAGACTTTACCCAAGGCTTCATGAAGTCTGCTGCCGAACCCGTGCGATTGGGACCTTCGTGGTCTCCGACCTCTTCGACAACATAACGATTATTTCTCATGACTGTGACAATCTTGTACGGTCCCAAAAACTTAGGGTATAACTTTAGACCACCACCATACTGCGTTCTTTGAATGGCGACTAAATCCCCCACTTCGTATTTTGCAGCCGAATTTCTCTTCCGGTTGAATGTCCTCCTATTTTCCTCCTGAATTTTTAAGATGTTCTTTCTTGCATTATCACATAAATTTGTACGTTGCTCCTCAAATAACTTGATGAATTCGTCTAATTCACGTTTCAACATAAACTCAATTTTGTTCCAACCAAAATGTCCTTGTTCGTGAGCCTGTTTAATGGCGTCATACTGCATTCTTTTTGGAACCACCATGAGTTCATTCCCATCACTCTCGCGATACAACACTCCTTTTTCGACATGGAAAATTCATCATTTTGCCCTGTTTCAACTGAATTAATCATTTTCTTCAATTCAGGATCGTCTTGCTGTGCTTTCTGTATTTTTTTCGATCAAATCGTCTCGGCCTTCCTGCACAAGTAAAATCTCAATTGGATTTCTACTTAATGCGTCAACATGGCGCATAGACGTACCAGGTCGATGCTCAATCGTGTAATTGAATTGATCAATTAAAAGCGCCCAGTGCGACACTCTTAAAGAGAAGTCTTTCTTTATCATCGTTAACACGAATGCAGTGGCGGCTCTACCTTTGGGGCTAGTGGAGCTCAGCCCCACCACTTATTGATGAGCCTATATTAGTGCAAACGTAAAAAAATATCATTATAGATTTCAATATAGTTGTCATAATTTCATTTCATTTCAAAATATAATGTAGCATTTTTTCGCCCATGCTGTAGTTTACTTTCACATAGTCTTCTTGCCACGCACTGTAGAACAATTTGTTTTTCTCTTCGATTCGCTTCGTTGTGTCTGCACCGAGTAAAGCTGAGAGTAAAATTCAAACTTATTTTCTCTTTGACAATTTTCTACCCTTACAACGATGGAAGGGCTACATTGATTTAGCCCCGAATAAGAGTATTTCGATTTGAATGTGTGCGTGAATTCTATGCTGAAGCAGCGGGAGTGTGCGTGTTTGAAATAACATATGTATGTGGGTTTAGGGAATGAAAGATGCGAATTTAATGTAATTAATGGGTATATATATATATATATATATATATATATATATATATATATATATATATATATATATATATATATTCCTACTCGTCATCGGTCTCCGATGAATCATCTTACCAGGGCTGCATATAATCCGCTGACGTTGATGTACGATTAGGACCTTCTCCATGTCCTCGTTTCTCGACCTCATAACGCTCGTTCCGTTTAATTTTAGTAACTACGTAGGGTCCCAAAAATTTTCCGCGTAGCTTCAATCCGGTGCCAAACTGTGTTCTTTTTATGGCGACGATATCACCAGCTGCATACGTAGTAGCTTCTTTTCGTCCACGATTGAATGAACGCTGTTGTTCTTCTTGAATCTCTAGAATTTTCTGCTTGGCGTGCGATCGAAGTTCATCTCGCGACATTTCGAATTGTTCTAGTTGTTCCTGTGCAATTGCCTCGAGTATCCGAGGATGTGCTTTGTTTTTCATCTTTACTCCTAGCATCAACTCAGTCGGTGTAGTATTGACGCTGCGCTGGTATGTAGAATTTAAGGCTCGCTGTACGCTTTGTACAAATCGAAACCAATTCGAGGGGTCGTCGATGGCTAATTTCGTTAAGACGGCTATGATGGTTTGATGTAATCTTTTTATCTGCCCATTTCCTCTAGGCACTCCAGTCGTGATTGTGTGATGGTCTATCTGTCGTTCTTTGCAGTATTTGACGAACTCCAGAGAGGTAAATGCTGATCCTCGATCGGTAATCATCCTCCGTGGATCGTCTAATGTTGTCGCATGCAGTTCCAACTTTTGCAATACTTCTTTTGCGCCCGTAGACTTCGTTGGGTATTTGCAGCAGAATTTGCTAAAACCGTCAATAACTGCGAGTAGGTAGTTATAACCCTTTTCGGTCGTCATCATTGGTCCCAAGTGATCAATGTGATATGTTTGCAGAGGCAATTCGCCTTTCGGGATTGGGTGTAGCATGCCTTCTTTTTTACCGCGCTTGGCCTTCGCTAAAATACACGGCACACAACTCTGGATGCAATTGTTTATTTTTTTTGGTTAGGTTGGGAATAAAATAATCCTGCTTGAGTAGCTCCTCCATTTTTCTGCTTCCGAAATTTCCATTCTCATGCGCCCGTCTGATTATTTCCTTTTGACTACTGGAAGGTGCCACAAAAACTTCTTTCCCATCAACTAGCTTCATAAGGATACCACCGTGTATTAAATAGTCTTCATAAGTATCATTCTCTAGTATTTTTTTCAATGCTCTTATCCTGTCATCTTTATTTTGCTGCTCCCGTATTGTTGCTGCAAGGCTGTCTGTTATGAGCATTACTGGATTTCTACTCAGGCCGTCGACGTGTTTCATCTTCTCTGAGGATCGATGGATGATTTCATAGTCGAACTCTTCCAAACTCAAAGTCCAACTGTAATTAAATGAGTAGGAGCGAACGTTGTCGCTTCGAAATTTCAAGCCAACAGGACTTTCGTCTTGTTGGCCTCAATGGACGTTAAGTCCCCGGGACGAGGCAACGAGCCCATGTGTCGTTCAGACGAATTTGGGTTCGGCCTCTACCTAGCTAGAGGAGTGATGGCTGCTGGCAGGCCAGCTCAGCTCGGCGCGTATCGTCGTGGGTGCGTTCTCTAGCATCAGTCCCGAATCTCATTTCCAGAGATTCAGCCATCAAATTGCCCGCTTACATGACGACAAAAAAAATTTCATTCAACAAAGCAAACTATTCATCTTGTGAGGCTATACCTCCTACGTTACTTTACACAAAGAATTCTCGCGCGCATACCGAGATAATACCGCGTACAAGGGCTGCCCGAGAGAGAAAAAAAATCTTTACGTTACATTGGTCTATTGGTGGAATTCCGAAGCTACTCAAAACAAAAACAGGCAAGAAAGAAAAGAAAACGAAAGACTACCGCGTACCGAAACAATCTCTCGGGTGGCCGTGCCACTCTCGATTTGGAAGACGAGCTTAAGCGGAGCTCGCCAGGCGCAGATGTCGCTGTCTGGGCCCGCCCTACCATGGCCTAGCGCTTGCGTATCCGCATGTGTTGTGCGCACTAGGCCCACCACTACTCACCTTGGCCGGTCTATTCCGTTAGCTGTGGGAAATGGATGTCATTGAAGAGGGAGAGCCCTCAAGGAAACTCTGGATTATTCAATTCATGATAAATTTATTCATTCTACTTCGAATAGGTACAAATTACTAAAAAAAATATATAATTAAAGAGGTGAAATGCTAGAAAATTTACTTTGTAATTATTATAAACTACTTTAAGGTATATAAAAAAACTTTACTTTACTAATGGTAGCGATTTGTTTTCTTGAAATATTTCTATATTGGAAATGTTTATATATATATATTTTTCTTCAAAGGGTCTATAGCTACAGATGTCAATCAGTTGTATTTTTTCATAATTCAAAAAAAATTTTTTTTTTCGTACTACTTCTTCCAGACTCATACATCTGTGATTCGCTTAGAACTAGAGTTATTCTTACCTAATGTTTAACCTTACATTCTAAAAGTAAATACATTCGGTAGTATGGTCTGGCTATATAATAATGGATGCTTTGACTTACTCAGCGTTTACATGTAACTACTCTTTTAAAACATGATTACTCTCCCTTTTCTTGACATCTGGTTCTATATGTGTCCAACATAAACATTTTTAATATGAAATGGTACTAGGGAGATACTTTAAGTCCTTCCGCACAGACACCTAAGCACACACATCGAGGCCGCAACGAATATGATCACCACTAGCATAAACTGTGAGCATAGTTGTGGCTCAATCGCCCAAAAAAACAACGTTCGAGCGTAAACACACTGAAGGCGGGTTAGTTAGTTCTAATCAAAATTTCGTTGCTAACCAAGACCATCCTTTATTCGTTTTTTTTTTCTTGGGTAAATCTCTTGCTACATGATATCCAATTACCGATTGCGATTAAAACCAACCGCGCTAGTGTTGTGAACGATGAAATCCAAAATAAGGAGGAATGGGCCAATTGATTTAAGTATTGATGCAGTAACCAGCATAATGTTCAAGTGGCCAAAAATTAGTTATACTCTATCAGGTACAACAAAAATCAGTTGTGGGCATCTCGGATCGCCCTCAGAAAGACTTCTCTTCGGCCATCGTTTGCTGATCCCTTTGTATAACAAAATACAATACCGAAACTACTACCGGAGACATGTGCGATTTGCGAGTTCTCACCATTTCAGGTTTATTTCGGGCATATTTCATTTTACCATAAATACGACCGATCGTTCGATAGTCAGTATTATTGAATCCACGGTCAAAGCTGGCAAAAACTTTCCTTCACTTCACGATCACTTCGAAGCTGTTCGGATTTTTTTTAAAACTTGCAGATGCTTTAATTTGAATAATCAAAACTTATCAGTCTTTTACTGTTAAATCTTTTCCTAATCTATGAAAGCTATGGAGATATTTCAACAGTTTCTAATCGACATCTTCCTTCGACGATCGTTGCTAACGATGCACATTCTTTTCTTTCGAAAACACTTTTTTTTTAGCCGTTCAAAGCACTGATGCGTCCCGTAGGTACGTCGTTCGTGTTTCGCGTTTTCATCACTGCACCGGTCTATCTTCGCAAACATCAAACCGTTAATTCCAAGCTGGGTAGATTATAAAGCATTTTATTTCCGTTTTTGACTGATCCGCTTATTAAAATTAGGATTGTTTAATATCACTTCGTCACTTCAAGTACGAACTTTTGTCGTTCAGTTGATCTCATTTCGTCGGGCCAGGAGGAAAAATGGATTTATCACAGCTACAGCAGCGGCCTGTTGGCTGGCTAGCCTAGTCCAGTCCGCTCGAGCTAAAAAAAAACGAATCCCGTCTCCCTGGCAGCAATCCCACTCGTCCGTCCGCTAGCGGTTCTCCGCAAAAACCGGTCGGGTAGCTGCCCAAACCCCTGCAAGCTGGTTTTTCTAGGTGTGCATGGTTGCCGCTTCTGGATCCACCCAAAGATTCCAAAAATTATTATTTTTGGCTGCGTGCGCTATTACAACACAGGCATGAGTGCTCCGACCTCCGAAGCAGACGTGCCTGAAGACTCTGGTTTAGGGTCGAATGTCTTTGGCGTGATATATTCCCCAGACCTTGTTGTCCGGGCCCGTTACTTGAAAGCATGCGTTGCCGTGTTGCTTGGTGATGATAGCCTTACAGAATTTCTTGTCCAGTTTGGCGTTGTAATGGTCCACCGCCTTACTTTGTCCAAAATTTCGAACATATACGGTGTCCCCGATCTGGAACTTCGGTTTTCTAGACCGCAAGTTGTAGACCCTCACCTGTGCCTGCGCAGCTTTAGCTAATCTCTCTGCCACCTGATTGCGGATCAGCTCCATACGTTCGTGATGTAGCAATTCGGTTTCGGGCTCTTTCAATAGATGTATGGTTCTTAGTAGAGCGTAGGTGCTCCCATGCCCGATCATGTTTTGCCCGAACACGACGAAGTATGTGGCGGAACCAAGGGAGACATGATAAGCTGTCCGCAGTGCACAGTTGATGGCCGACAGCTTCCGATCCCAATCACGCTGATTCGGGTGCACATATGCTCGTATCGCGGCCAACACCGAACGATTTACACGTTCCGAGGCGTTTGCCTGGGGGGAATAAATAGCCGTATAATGGTGGCGTACGCCGTACTCTTCCAGGAGCTGGTTGAAGAGATTGCTCCGGAATTGAGGGCCATTGTCAGAAGTGATGATTTCGGGGACTCCGATCAAGTGAAATAAATCCTCTTCCAGATAGTGGGTGATAAGTTTTGCCGACGCGGCTTTGAGGGGTTTAAGGAAGGTGAACTTGGATAGGTGGTCCAAGACAACCAGATTAAAGGTGTGACCAGTAGACGATCGAGGGTTCGGGCCGAGGAGATCAATATAAAAGCGTTGGAAGACACGTTCTGGAACACCGGTAGGACGCATGGGTGCTCGAAGGGTTTGGTTGGGCGCCTTGGTCTCTTTGCAGGTTTCGCACGAACTGACATATGCAGCGACCTGTTTGGTCATGGCTGGCCAATAGAAGAGCTCTTTAAGCCGCTCGACGGTCTTTCCGATGCCTCCATGTGCACTTAGCGGATGATTATGGGCTCGCTGTATCAAGGAGGTCGTCAGTTCGTCCGGAACCCATAGCTTCCATGCATCTCTGTCTATTGCAATGTCACCAGTGGCATGCTGGCAACGCTTGTATATAAGTCCCTCAAGAACTCGTAAATCCGGCAGTTGTGCTCGCTCTTGCGATATTTGTCTTGCAAGCTCTACATACTTTTCGCTCATGAAATGTGGGGAGGAAAGATCGATCTCGATGGTGTTGGTTGAGATCTCCTCTAATTCAAGACCTTCTGGCGAGAAAACTCTTGATAGCGAATCCGGCACTACGTTTTGGCTTCCCTTCTTATGCGTAATTTTAAATTTGAAGCCCTGGAGTTTCAAAGCCCATCTTGCCAACCTGCCATGTAAATCCGAGAGTGTCATTAGCCATTTTAGCGAGGCATGATCCGTGATGACCTCGAATTCATGACCTTCAACATAGGCTCGGAATTTCCTAATAGCTAACACGGCGACAAGACACTCCTGTTCAGAAACGGTGTAGTTTCGCTGCGCAGGGTTGAGCTTATGAGACATGTAAGCAACAGGGACTTCCACACCATCGTCTGTCTTCTGCATCAGTACCGCGACGACACCATGTTGACTTGTGTCACAGTGTATGGCGAAGGGGCGTTTGAAATCGGGACTGTGCAGAACCGGTGCGGTGCATAGAGCATTTTTCAAATCTTGGAAAGCCCTGAGGCTGACATCGTCCCACAGAAACTGTCGCTTACGCGATAGGAGGTCCGTGAGGGCTGTGGATAGAGCTGCAAAATTTGGCACGAAGCGTCGGTACCAGCCACACATTCCGAGGAAACGTCGCAACTGTTTTACTGAGGTGGGGCGCGGAAATTCCTGTATGGCTTGCACCTTGCTTGGATCCGTTCGGATGGTACCATTGCCGATGATATGGCCCAAGTATCTCACCTCTTTCATGAGGAACTTGCTCTTCTCTATATTGATGGTCAGTCCGGCCTTACGTAGGCACAAAGCAATCTCTTGGAGCAGCTGAAAGTGCTCGTCTAGAGTCTCGGTGATCAACAGGAGATCATCTAGGTAGACGAAGACCTGGTGGCGTAAGTGTGCTGGGACGACCTTATCCATCAACCGTTGCATCGTTTGGGGTGCGTTACACAACCCAAACGGCATGGTGACGAATTGGTACAACGAGCGACCCGGTATGGTAAAGGCTGTCTTTTCCTTAGACCCTTCTTCCAATGGGATCTGCCAAAAGGCGTCTTTTAAATCGAGGCTAGTTATATACTGAGCTCTTGGAAGTCGACTTAGTATCCCATCGATGAGTGGCAATGGATAAGCATCCTTTACCGTGACCTGGTTCACTTTTCGTGCATCCAGACACATTCTTACCTTCCCAGGCTTCACTACTAAGGTTACTGGAGACGACCAACTCCCGGATGACTCTTCGATGACGCCCATTGTCAGCATCCTATCAATCTCTGCAAAGAGAAGTTTTTCCACCGCGGGGGAAACCGAAAAGTGGCGTTGTTTGATGGGCCGACTGGGTCCCACGTCAATAACGTGCGAAATCAATGTAGTTCGACCCAGTCCTTCTCGAGAAAAAGATGGAAAGCTGGCAATGACCGAATCGAGCATGCGTTGCTGTGCAGAAGTTAACTTGTGGCGAGGACTGGCTGGTTCTAGGGTACACACTGCACCATTATCGCGAAGAACGTTCTCCTCACGAAAGATGTCTTTGGCGAGACAGAATAGGCGGACGAAGTCCACACCGAGATATACATTCTGACTCAGAGTTGGTATGATCAGGAAGGACATAGTGTGCGTTGTACCACGGAAGGTAACGGAACCTGTGATTTTGCCAACAGCTGCATGTTTGGTGCCGTCCGCAGTCTTTAGGCTCACGTTTAATTTTTCAACGTGGTGTAGGGGGTTGGCTAGGACTTGTCTTGCAAAATTTGCTGCCAGATAGCTTACACTAGCCCCAGTATCGATTAACCCACGCACCTAATCGTTGCCGAACAGAGTGACATTGGCGTATGGTCTTAAATCGTCAGTGGGTTGGTCCACAATGGTTGTTGAGACGTATATGTTTTTGTTGCGCAGGACCCTCTCCCAGAATTTCCTCAGTCGTAATGTTGACCTCTTTGGATATTTTGGGAGAAACTCCTCCACACCAAAAAAAAGGCTCTCTTGCTCGACGATATTCCTTCATGCGCACATGGTAAGGTTTGTGAAATGCGTGACTGCTGGCCTGTACATAAATTGAATCCTCAGAGGGAGAGAGACACGGGGTGTGAAGACTACCACGCTTTAAAATGCGGATAGTATTTTTAGTAGTGCTATTTGTAAGGGAGAGATCACTTGTGGTCGTGGTATCCTCGGTTATTTGGTCTTTTTTTCTGAATCGCCTAAGCTTTGGGATGGTGTCGCGGTCCAGGAGGCCTCTGCTGTTGGTGGGGTTTTGATCCCGACCAGTTTTTTGGATCGCTGCATGCTGGACAGCTGGGCTTGTAGGTGTCGGGCTTGCCACAACCATAGCAGAAAACTGAGCGCTCCGCTAGGCACACATCAAAACGATGTCCTGGCTTCCGACAGTTCCAGCACACAGCGGTCTTTTCCAATGCAGCTACTATGCTGCAGCCGCTGGTATCTACAGACGAGGAGAGATCTTCCGGCATCCAAGAGGACTCCTCTGGTCGTACTACCTCTCTCGTCTGTTCCGCTTCCCGAGGGCACAACTCTTCTACAAGGCGTTGGCTAGATGAAGGTCGCGCGTGTGGCTTAAAAACGCCGCGCTGTGCGTCAAGATTCTCTTGTCGCCTGGCATAAGTGCGCAGCATCTGCACAGAAGTGATTGGGAGGTGCAGCAAACTGTTACGGAGGTCCAAGCGTAAATTGAGCTTTTGTAACTCCACTAGATCATTGTCACCGATGGGTGTTGGGAGGCGATCGGTGAGCCGAAGAACACCGTCGCAGAATGAGTCGAATGATTCGTGTATGCCTTGCTTTCGGCTGCGAATCAGCTCTCGTATCTCCAGCTCGGAGAATCCATCACCAAATCTGTCTCGCAACGCTTGGCAGAACGCGTGCCAGTCAAGATATTCCGACCCTCGCAAATACCTCCAGTACCAGTCAGCGGCTTCTTCCACCAAAAGGACGTGCAAAAACTGGCATACAAATTCCATGTTTCCGCGGAGTGTATTAATAAAATAAAAATTTGTCGACAGGAAGGGAGCCTAACCGTCCACTGAATTTGATATTCCACCCTTGTATGATAGTAAGGGCACGCTCTGCAGAGAGTGGAGCAGGTTGAGCTCGCCAGCCCACGGAATTGTCATGTATTTGACGGGAGCGTCCAAGAGGTGATTCGGGTGACGTTTCGTTTATACGAACTGGGCCAGTTGGGGTGGGTGCATGAGCCAGGCTTGCAATTTCTTGCCTTACCCCATCTCTCACCAGTTGTGGCAGCCACTGCTGCAGCTGCTGTATCGTTATAGCCGAGGTTGTTTCGACTTCAGATTGGGTGGATCTCACGTCGGGGAGTTCTGCCTGCTCCTCATTCGTTGCCTTTTTGGAGGACTTATCACCACCAACAGCACCGTGCATTTCCTCCGAATTAAGTTCCTGCTGCTGAGTAGCTTGAGATCTCGTATTATAACGACCTAGCTTAGGTCTTGCCCCTCGTGTCAAGACAGGGGTTGGAGCTTCACCGTCGGTTGGAAGGTATGCACCTCCTATTCGGTCTCTTGTTTGATAAGGTCGTAGATCTCGGGGATTGCATGTCTCCCGACACAATGGACAGCTTGGGTTTTTTCGGAGCCATTGTTCCATGCATAGCGCGTGAGACACGTGTGAGCAGGAAGTCTGCACCATTGGCTCGTCACCCACGTACTCACAAGTACATATTGTACAGACGGCGTCATTAAAGCGACTTGTTGCGACTGGGCTGTGCCTAGATGTCATATTTTTTGGTCGTTCCCTCTTATTACTTGTCAGAAATAAACATAAATTAAATAATAGTAGAATATATAAAAAAAAATAATAGTTGAGTTTCTTTGAGGCTTCCTCTCCAATCAATGAACGATGCAAGGACCTCGGCCAAGATAAATAGCTTCCACCAAAGTTCAACTTCCAGCGAGAGGCACTCAGTGCTTCGTAATTCCTGCGACCCCCGTCATCCCGGATCCGCGACTCACTTCACCTGTACCGCATTAAAAATTATAGAGAACTCCCAATACACAAAGGCAAGGTACAGATCGAATCTTTCACGAGACCAATCAAGGTAGGTTTTACCCACCAAGTTGGTAATTCTCAAGCGAAAGAGACGAGCCTCCTTGTGCGTACGAGTACGCAGGACATCACGTTGGGATTCCCTTTCGCGAATAAGAAAAATTGGAAGGAGAGTTGGACGACCTGCACTTCACAAAAAAATTTACTCAGGTGGGCTATTGCTCACTAAGTCCAACATCTCCGTTTTGTGAGTTACCCCATTGGAAAACCCTGGATCGGTAAGATCAATTTTCAAATCAACATTTGACTGGCGATAAGCTGTTTGGGGGCCCCACGTTGGGCGCCATTGTAATGAAATGAGTAGGAACGAACGTTGTCGCTTCGAAATTTCAAGCCAACAGGACTTTCGTCTACCTAGCTAGAGGAGTGATGGCTGCTGGCAGGCCAGCTCAGCTCGGCGCGTATCGTCGTGGGTGCGTTCTCTAGCATCAGTCCCGAATCTCATTTCCAGAGATTCAGCCATCAAATTGCCCACTTACATGACGACAAAAAAAATTTCATTCAACAAAGCAAACTATTCATCTTGTGAGGCTATACCTCCTACGTTACTTTACACAAAGAATTCTCGCGCGCATACCGAGATAATACCGCGTACAAGGGCTGCCCGAGAGAGAAAAAAAATCTTTACGTTACATTGGTCTATTGGTAGAATTCCGAAGCTACTCAAAACAAAAACAGGCAAGAAAGAAAAGAAAACGAAAGACTACCGCGTACCGAAACAATCTCTCGGGTGGCCGTGCCACTCTCGATTTGCAAGACGAGCTTCAGCGGAGCTCGCCAGGCGCAGATGTCGCTGTCTGGGCCCGCCCTACCATGGCCTAGCGCTTGCGTGTCCGCATGTGTTGTGCGCACTAGGCCCACCACTACTCACCTTGGCCGGTCTATTCCGTTAGCTGTGGGAAATGGAGGTCATTGAAGAGGGAGAGCCCTCAAGGAAACTCTGGATTATTCAATTCATGATAAATTTATTCATTCTACTTCGAATAGGTACAAATTACTAAAAAAAATATATAATTAAAGAGGTGAAACGCTAGAAAATTTACTTTGTAATTATTATAAACTACTTTAAGGTATATAAAAAAACTTTACTTTACTAATGGTAGCGATTTGTTTTCTTGAAATATTTCAATATTGGAAATGTTTATATATATATATTTTTTTCTTCAAAGGGTCTATAGCTACAGATGTCAATCAGTTGTATTTTTTCATAATTAAAAAAAAAAAATTATTATTCGTTCTTCTACTTCCAGACTCATACTTCTGTGATTTGCTTAGAACTAGAGTTATTCTTACCTAATGTTTAACCTTACATTCTAAAAGTAAATACATTCGGTAGTATGGTCTGGCTATATAATAATGGATGCTTTGACTTACTCAGCGTTTACATGTAACTACTCTTTTAAAACATGATTACTCTCCCTTTTCTTGACATCTGGTTCTATATGTGTCCAACATAAACATTTTTAATATGAAATGGTACTAGGGAGATACTTTAAGTCCTTCCGCACAGACACCTAAGCACACACATCGAGGCCGCAACGAATATGATCACCACTAGCATAAACTGTGAGCATAGTTGTGGCTCAATCGCCCAAAAAAAAACAACGTTCGAGCGTAAACACACTGAAGGCGCGTTAGTTAGTTCTAATCAAAATTTCGTTGCTAACCAAGACCATCCTTTATTCGTTTTTTTTTCTTGGGTAAATCTCTTGCTACATGATGTCCAATTACCGATTGCGATTAAAACCAACCGCGCTAGTGTTGTGAACGATGAAATCCAAAATAAGAAGGAATGCGCCAATTGATTTAAGTATTGATGCAGTAACCAGCATAATGTTCAAGTGGCCAAAAATTAGTTATACTCTATCAGGTACAACAAAAATCAGTTGTGGGCATCTCGGATCGCCCTCAGAAAGACTTCTCTTCGGCCATCGTTTGCTGATCCCTTTGTATAACAAAATACAATACCGAAACTACTACCGGAGACATGTGCGATTTGCGAGTTCTCACCATTTCAGGTTTATTTCGGGCATATTTCATTTTACCATAAATACGACCGATCGTTCGATAGTCAGTATTATTGAATCCACGGTTAAAGCTGGCAAAAACTTTCCTTCACTTCACGATCACTTCGAAGCTGTTCGGATTTTTTTTAAAACTAGCAGATGCTTTAATTTGAATAATCAAAACTTATCAGTCTTTTACTGCTAAATCTTTTCCTAATCTATGAAAGCTATGGAGATATTTCAACAGTTTTTAATCTACATCTTCCTTCGACGATCGTTGCTAACGATGCACATTCTTTTCTTTCGAAAACACTTTTTTTTAGCCGTTCAAAGCACTGATGCGTCCCGTAGGTACGTCGTTCGTGTTTCGCGTTTTCATCACTGCACCGGTCTATCTTCGCAAACATCAAACCGTTAATTCCAAGCTGGGTAGATTATAAAGCATTTTATTTTCGTTTTTGACTGATCCGCTTATTAAAATTAGGATTTTTTAATATCACTTCGTCACTTCAAGTACGAACTTTTGTCGTTCAGTTGATCTCATTTCGTCGGGCCAGGAGGAAAAATGGATTTATCACAGCTACAGCAGCGGCCTGTTGGCTGGCTAGCCTAGTCCAGTCCGCTCGAGCTCAAAAAAACGAATCCCGTCTCCCTGGCAGCAATCCCACTCGTCCGTCCGCTAGCGGTTCTCCGCAAAAACCGGTCGGGTAGCTGCCCAAACCGCTGCAAGCTGGTTTTTCTCGGTGTGCATGGTTGCCGCTTTTGGATCCACCCAAAGATTCCAAAAATTATTATTTTTGGCTGCGTGCGCTATTACACAACCGACTACTCTCCGGGGAACTTCAGGTTTGTTTACCGTTCGCGTAAAGGCTGCACAATCTGTTACGATTTTGAATCGTTTGCCAAGTAAATACGGAAGAAACCTCTTTAATGCTTTGACAATGGCTAAAACCTCTAATTCGTACGAATGCTAGTTTTTCTCGGCTGCATTAGTTGACTTACTCATGTACTGAACCGGATGAAAATAATTTTCATGTACTTCCTTTTGCATTAATATTACTCCTAAGCCGTCCTTGCTTGCATCAAAGTGAAGCTCCGTTTCGCTGTTTTCGTTAAACATTCTCAGTACCGGCTCTTTCGTCAAAATATCTTTTAAATGTTGAAATGCAGCGACTTCTTTGTAACGAAAGTTAAACTTAACATCTTTTTTCAATAAAGACGTAAGAGGTGCTGAAATTTTGGCATATCTCTCAATGAACTTGCGGAAGTATCCAGTTAAGCCTAAGAAACTCAGCAGTTGCTTGATATTCGTTGGGGTTGGAAAGTTTACTACGGCTTGCACCTTACGCGGCGATGGTTTAAGTGTTGAATCTTCGATGATGTGTCCTAAGTATTCTACACGCGACTTAAGGGGGGAGCCTGCTTTAGACGCTTCAAAAATTCGATGTTTTTTGCATAAATGTCATCCTACACTATCCAAGAATGTGTCCGAAAAAAATTTCAGAAGCAAATTCGAAATATTTTTGGAGTTACAGAACAAATAGTGAGCAAGCGACGAACAGGTATACGAGTGGCCGGATCGCACGCTGCCTCCCTCGATCTATTGTACGTATTATAATGCTAAGGGACTAACGGTCCTTCGAGACCCTATTAACTGGTCGTAGAAGGTCTTTATCAGAAGGGCAACTCTATGGACCAGGAATAACTGATTAGCATATTAATGCGGCAAGTTCGAGAAAATTACGATTTTTTATGTACGAAAACTTTGACGCGCGATTTCTCGGCTTTTCATTTTTACGATTGTGCCTAATTGGCGGGAAAGATAGAGAAAAGAATAAACGTCCTATCGTAACGGGATAAAGTGCATTGTATTTGGGAGTAAATTTTCTTCTGGTTGAACTTAAAAAACCTTAAGAAAGTTAAGATTAACCTACTTTTTAAACAATCTAAAGTGAATTTTTTTCTCGAAAAAAATGAATTTTTTTTTCAATTTGCGAAAAATTCTTAAATTGTTCACTTTTTCTGGAATTGTCTTGGTTTAACTATAAACTATACCATTGAAAAATAATTTTTTTTGGGTTCGATTGCTTCTGATGGAAATTGCGACCAGGATCTTTCCCGCCATACGAGAAATACATACTCGAGGCGCCTCGGCGAAATGCTTGTACGAAGGATAATATTACATGTATCTTAATAAAAAAAATTGAGAAGACTTTTCAAATATGTAATAATAAACGCTGAAAGTTTCGTTTCAATCGAACATTTCATTCCTTCCCCAAAAAATTCTCGAAAATATCGATTTCGAGTCCACTTGCAGCAGCCACTTCTAAAACATGGTTCAATTTTGCGAGTGCAGTGGTTTCATCACATGCTGGAATGATTAGGTCATCTACGTATTTAACAACAACTTTCTGCCGGATTAAGTCTCGAAAAACGTCTTGAACGTATCGTAGAAAACTTGCAGGGCTATTGCACAAACCGAATGGTGTCTTCAGAAATTCATAGTGGTTGTCGTGGGTTAAAAATGCTGTGTATTTGCGGCTGTCTTTATCTATCCGCACATGGAAGAATCCGTTGCGAAGGTCCAATGTTGAAAACAATTTTGCTCCCATCAAAGCATCGTATGTTTCTTCAATATTCGGCATAGGAAAATGATCTTTTACAACAATCCTATTGAGGCGAAGAAAATCAATACACACTCGATAATCTCCTCCTTTCTTGCGAACTATTACTATCGGGCTAGCGTATTCCGAATTGCAGGGTTGCATCACTCCTTCTTCAAGCCACTCGTTCACCTGCTTGTCTAACACGCGCTTCTCCAAGATTGATAACCGCCGCTGTTTTTGGTAGATGGGATTATCGTCTCGCACTATTTGGGTTTTGACGTTGCTTTCGATGTTCCTGTTCGGGACGTAATTACGAATCAACGATCTTATCTCATCAGCTGTGGCCCCGACGACGCCGATGTCTATATCTTTCTCGCAGATGTTAACCTTGAAAACCTCTTCTTCTATTGGTTCAACTGAATTTTGTTGCTTTAAAGATGTCAGTTTCTCGATTACAACTCTATTTGTCATGACCGTCAGTTTCGCTTGTTCCGGTAATTCACTTCCCAGTATCATTTTCATGGCCATGTTGCGACTTGGGATAACATAAAATGGAGTTCTGTACGTTTCGCCATTCACGATAATCGTTGCATCTAATCTTCCGATGGGACGTACTTTAGCTCCACCTAGTCCGGTGAAAATATTTGTCGTATACTTGCAAAGCGGCATATTCTTCTCATATGAGAACTCATCCAAGAGGGTAACTGAACTTCCGGTATCTACTAACGCTTTAATCTTACTTCCACCCATCTCTACCTCGGTCGTCATTTCATCGGATGATGTAACGCTGTTGGCGCTTTCTCTGCTAGTTCCGGCGTTGGTACAGTTTTTTTGACATTTGAAGCATTTCGGTCCTTTTGCAGCTTCTGGACAGTTTTTTGATTCGTGACTGGCCACGCCGCAATTGTAGCATCTATTTCGCTTAGGCTCCTTTTCGTTTGTCTTAATCTTACTAAAGCTTGTTTTTTTATTTACATTCGATGCCCTCTTGATCCGCTCGTATTCTTCCAATCTGAACTTGAGATCGCTTAAACTCCTTGCGCCTCTTAGCACTAATTTGTCCGCACTGAAGTCTTCGATTCACTCGATTACGTATCCAATGAGCGCTTCTGTTTCTAGATTGATTTGGGATGCAATCAGCTGCATGTCGTACAAGTATTCCTTTAAGGATTCGTCGTTTCTCTTTCGTCGTTTTCTGAGTTGGTCGTGTACGTCACGGCTGTTGGCACGAACCTTGAATTCGCCTATTAACCTTTTTTTGAATAGGCGCCAAGTGATGATGCCGCGTTCACTCTGTATGAACTTTTTCGCAGCACCTCTTAAGAGCTTCTTGGCATACACGAGCAATTCGTCGTTGCTCCACTTGGCGACTTCACTTAATTCCTCCACTTCTTCGACCCACCGTTCAACTGCGATGGTGCCTTCGCCGCTAAATGTTTCGATGGCGTCTTCGACATCACGAAATGTCAAACTTCGGAATCTCGTTCGTCGTTGATCGTCGTCTTCACGTTTGTCGTCTTTGCAATCGTCGTCTTTACGATCGTCGTCTTTACGATCTTCGTCTTTACGATCGTCGTCTTCATCTTCGTCTCGATCTGATTCCGTTTCATTATCGGACTTAGTTGATGAGTCAATTAATTTCATCAGCCGGAGCTTCATGACGGCTTTGCTACCGGTTGTTTCTGCACCACGTTTTGCGAGTTCTCTCTCTATGTCATTCACTGTCATACTATCAACGCGGCCAAGGTCAATAATGTCTTTTTCGCTACCCGACACACTCATTTTCGGTATCACAATTTTATTTTCACTTCGAGCACAATGATCACAATAATTGAGGTTTTATACAACGCGCGCGTCTCGTATTTTTCGATCAGCTTCTATTCGCAATGTCCACTGTAGCGGACTCGGCTATCACTACTACTAATACACTGCCAACACCAAAACTGTTTTTTCGTTACTGTTCGATATCACACACCGTCTCGAAAGTTCTTTTTTTGTCTCGTGAAAATCACGCCACTTTTCAAATTTGATTCTTGATTCCCAAAATCCCGGTTGAGCCCCCAAATTTTGTGGGTTTAGGGAATGAAAGATGCAAATTTAATGTAAATAATGGATATATTAAAAGCTTAGAATCCAATTGATACAATGAAACGTGACTATTTAACGTGAAAACTCATCTCGTTCACTTGCGCGTCGGACAGTGGTTCGTGAGAGACTGTCCTTTCCACATGTATACATCGTGGATGGGTTAATCCTATGCAGCCCGTTCAGTGCTTTGACAACGTTTAGTCTTGGTATGGTCTGGATAATACTTTTGAGCAGGAATGAGCAACATTTTTTATGACGGCCGCAGGGGGTGGAGGTGAGGCCTATTAATGCAAAAGTAGTCTCATCAATGTAGTGCATGGTATTAGTACATAGTGTGCCTTCGTAGTGTTTTTAGTGTTTGGTATTTTTTGAAGTTTTGTAGTGCTTAAAGTTTGTTTCAGAAAAGGGCTTCAGGTTATGATATTTATGACTTTGATTAGATAAATAATTCATAAAATTATCCTTGCATGTGTTAAAACTTGCTAGAAGTGTGAATTACAATTTGAGTAAAAAAATTTCGGTATTTTCAAAATATGAATTCGGTAGAAAACTTAATTTCCAACCCGTTTTGCTCGAGGTTTTTTGAAGAAAAACTTGAATTTAACCGCTTGGGATCTCATTAGCCTTCTAATTGTAAATTAAGCAGCAGCTGCGACAAAAGGCAACTTCGAAACTTTTCTACTGATTGGTTCAGTAAGAAACCTTGGCTTACCGCCTGTGAGGTTAGAAATTCCCTATTTTGTTTTTATTGCCTTATGTTTGGAGGTGAAGCGACTCGGGCAAGCAATGGTTTTCACGACATGAAACATTTGTCCGACAGAATTAAAAAACATGAAACGAATTCACGCCATTTACAGAATGCATTAAATTTCCAAACATTTGGTAAAATCAATATTATGTCGCAACTCGATAATACTCATGCAGCTTCCATTACTCTTCACAACGAAGCTGTGAAAAAATCGACATGTTTGTAGTAGATTAATATACATTTTAAAATTTTGCGGCAATCATAATTTAAGCTTGCTTGCCTGCGAACCTACTTTTGGGTAAACCGATCACTTAAAATCGGTTAACGCTCCACATGTGGTACTTCTTTGGTGCAGTGGAAACTCACATAAGAACTTATATTGGTGATAGAAAAATTCGTACCAGTAGCCCCACCATACTAAACTCCCACGAGCCGCCACTGCACAAATGCCTTACAGTCTGTCACAATCTTGTAGTCAATGTTCAACAAATACACTCGAAATTTTTTCAACGCTTTTACCACTGCAAGTATCTCCAACTGATAACTCGTGTATTTCTCCTCAGCGGGTGTCGTCTTCCAGCTTGCATAGTAGACAGGGTGCAACCTGCCATTGTCTGCGTCTTTCTGCAGCAACACAGCGCCTAAACCGCCCATACACGCATCTGTTTGCAATTCAGTCTGTACCCCAACACGATACAACTTGAGCACTGGCCATTCAATCAAGGCCTCCTTCAACTTTTCGAACGACGCCTTCTGTTTGTCACCAAACTCAAATTTCATACCGTCTCTTAACAATTGAGATAGGGGTCTTGCATGCACGGCAAATTAAGGAATAAATTTTCGAAAATACCCCGTGCGTTCCAAAAAACTTTGCACCTGTTTCACTGTTTTTGGAATTGGGAATTTCTTCACTGCTATTGTCTTTCTGTCAGAGGGTTGGATCTGTCCGGCCTTCACAATGTATCTCAAGTAATCAACCCTTCTCACCAGCAATTCACATTTCTTCCAGTTAATCACCAAACCGTATTCACTCGCCGTTTTCAATACAATTTTTAATTTCTCCAGATTTTCCATCTCGTCCTTAGCAGGAACAATCAAGTCATCAAGGTACACGAGCACTACGCCACTTGTAATTAGCGACCGAAAAATTGGTCTAATATGTCTTTGGAAAACCGCCGGTGAGTTACAAAGTCCGAAAGGAACTTTTAGAAATTCATAGTGCCCATCTGGCACCACAAACGCCGTATACTTGACACTTTCTTCCTCAACAGGCACGTGGAAGAATCCCTCTTTTAAATCCAATGTAGAAAACACTCGCGCATCTTGCAATCGATCCAATTGATCCTCGATCAATGGCAAAGGATTTCTGTCTATAATATTTTTTTTGTTCAGTGACCGATAATCACAACAAAGTCTCAAAAGTCCATTTTTCTTCTCAGTTAACACTACGGGACTAGCATAATCGGATACACTTGGTCGTACGACACTTCCTTCAATCCATTCTTCAATTGTTTTGTTCACTTGTTTTTTCTGTTCGTCCGAGAGTCGTCGTGGATTCTGAAATACAGGCATCTCGTCTTGCAACATAATACGCATTTTCACTCCTGTATCTTTCGTTTTATCCGGTACATAGTTCTAACTAATTCTCGCACTTCGTCTTTAATTTCTGGATCAATCACATGTCGGATTGAAACAACATAGTCCTTTTTCGTCACTTGGCTCACGTTGTTATTCAACACTTCGTTCCAGCCAGCGTCATTGGTCTCCACTGTATTCTCAATCGACTCGATTTTCTTTAACACAGTTTGCCTGTGTTTTACTCGTTCTTCAGCGTGTCCGAGAAACTCATCCGGAACTACGTCAAAATTAAATGTGAATGTCAAATTATCGATGATTATTTCCGCCTTGAAACGTCCAAGTGTGCGTTGGTTCAACGCACTGATACCATCGAAAGGAATTATTTTTGCCTCGAGCTTCGGGGCTCCGAGGCGCTCGTAGCAACTGGATCGCACCAGATGTAAGTCGCTACCTGAGTCCAACACAGCTGTAACATCTCAGCGCCGCCTTTTTACCCGTAACCTTGAGTTGCAATGCACGTAATCTAGCTTTCAGTTCACCCACATTCAGAGTATTCAAACCATCTTCGTTGTCACTTTCATCTTCTTCTTCGTCGTCACTTGCGTTTCTGGCCAGATCAACTTTTCTCAACCATTCAATTAAGACAGACTTAGATCCTTTCATCGATAGGCCAAGCACTTGGAGTCTACTACAAAATTCCTCCATGTCCAATTCGTCATAAGTCACATTTTCCGTAGAATCCGGCATTTTAACATCTTATGTACGTTACACAAAAATCGTCAATTGGCCGTCTGCCTATTGTGTACCGCACGCTTCTCAGGTATGGACTCTCACCGTTTAATTCACCACTAACGTCTTTGATCCCGTGCCGAAATATCTCTGTTGCCTCGAAATGATCCCGGTTGAGCCTCCACTTTGTAGGATCAAAATCACCGGGCAAATGATAATTATTTTTATTACGGAAAAAGAGTCTTTATAGTTCTACGAAAAATTATTCATTCGTCTCCAAAGCCGCTTGACGTACTAATTCTTTTGTTTTTCTGACGTGAACTCCCTGACTCCTCGCCTACTTATTAATTCACTGATTCCACAATTATGTTCGCCTACTCATTAATTCACTGATTCTACATGGATGCAGGTCTACAAAAAAAATTCAAAAACGTTACTAAATATATTTATGAATAGCTAAGTGTCGACGAAAAGGAATGTTGCGTGTGTATATAAAGGAAATAGAAAGTGTGTACGAAATGCGAATTATATTTATAACTGCAGAGCTGACTTGCTACTACTGAGAATTTGAGTTTGAAGGGCTCTACAAGAGTTTCCTAAGCAATTCCTCCAGCCTCAACCAATACCCAAGGCCCCGGCAGAGGTAAATAGCCTCCACTGAAGTCTTTCTTCCAACGAGAGTGCTCATTTAGTTCATTACAAAATTTATTCCCGACAAAAAAAATCTCTAACTTCACCGAAGCGAGTGAGCAGGCAACTCCGAGCTGTCAGAAGAGCGGACAAACGCACGGCGCACTCAATGCTTCATGTTTCAGTGACCCCCGACATCCCGTGTACTTAGTTCCTATACCTATGCCGCATTTTAAAATGAAGGGTACTCTCAATACATAAAGACAAGGGACAGGCCGACTCTTTTCACAAGGACAAGTCAAGGCGAGTATTACCCATCAAGCTGGTATTCTCAAACGAAAGAGACAACTCCCTTTGCGAGTACAAGTACTCAGGACAACACGTTTTGAGTCCCTTTTGCGAATAAAAACAATATTAAGAAGGAGTTTTGGACGACCTGCACTTGTAGCAAGAAGTGGCATGAGCTAAAACTCATGAAGTCCAAACACTCAGCGATTGGGTAGCACCAAATTGGAATTCTGGATATTAAAAGATATATGTCCAGTCAGTGAACTGACTGGAGACAAGCTGTTTGGCCCCCACGTTGTGCGCCATTGTAATGAAATATTGCTTTGTGAGCGATATCGCTACGAAAATTCAAGGCAATGGCTTCAATGGACGTTAAGTCCTGGGACGAGGCAACGACCCCGTTGGTCTTGTACACGAATTAGGTTCGGCCTCCACTTGGCTAGACGGCGATGGCTGCTGGCAGGCGAGCTTAGTTCGGCGCGTAATGTCGTGGGTACGGCTGCCTAGACCAAGTCCCGAATCTCATTTCCGAGAGATTCAGCCATCTAAATTGCCCGATTTACAAGTTCGACAAACTTTCTGAGGCTCGACCTCCTACTTTAATTTAAGATTACTGTCGTGCGTGCATTGAAAAACAACCGCGAATGCAACGCCAACCCGAGAGATAAACTAACATATACGTTACCAGTGAAATACCCGGAGAAAACCCAACGGTAAACGAACGAAAGGGAGACCGCGCGAGCAAACTAACTCTCGGGCGGCTGAGCCGGACATCGATGTTACTGTCCGGGCCCTCCCTGCCTTTGCTTAAAGCTTGCCAGGTAGGCATGTGTAGCGTGCTAAGCCCCTTATAAAACTTACCCCTTCGAGCTCCTAGGTCCCCAAACGAAGAGGTAGAAAAGTCGCTGGAACTCTCGTTCAGACTTTTATTTTTTTAAATTCTTTTAACATTCATTAAAACAATGTAATTTGTGTCAATTATTTTTTTTTGTTTCGAGTACATTTTTTTATCGCTTAAATAAAAATGATATTATCGTAACAATCTGTGTTCCATAAAAAATGTAGAAAATGAACAAATAACCCATTGAAATCCAAAAAATGTTTTCTTCTTCTTAAATTTAATTCAATAATTGTTCGTTCTGGTAAAACTAAAACGTGTCAATGAACACTTAATAAGTGCTGATTTGTTGTACAAATTTTTAACGGGTGTTTTATTTTCATTTGGTTTGATATTTGAGTTATTTCGACTGATTTTTAATTTTTAAATGTGAAATTTCATGAAAAAAACGATTTAAACAATTTTTGTTCTTGGTTTTTAAATGAAGTCTTATCGCATACGATTTTAATATTATATATATATATATATATATATATATATATATATATATATATATATATATATATATATATATAATATTAAAATATATATATATGTATATATATATATTTATATATATACACATATACAGTGAAACCTGGTTAAGTGGGACCTGGCTAAGTGAGAAACCTCTATTATTGAGAATTCCAATGAGGTCCCAGCACTTTTTCATCGAATTACCTCTGATCGAATTACTTCTGATATTTGATTTCTAGGATTTATTCGATGTTTACCTCTATAATTGGGACTTTGTAGCACAATCCCCTGTATAAGTGAGACATTTTATCAGTTTGGGACAGGTTTCGACACGTTTATTTACAAACATTTGAAGAATAAAAGTGTATGTGGGGCAATGTGGGAATATAAGTGTACAAAATGTCCAAACGTAAATATAACACATTATCAGCATCTGAAAAATTAAAGCTTCTATTAGATTATGATTGTGGAAAGTCACGTGATCAACTGTGTACGGAGAATAAGATACCAAAGTCAACGCTGTGTAGAATTATTCAAAACAACGAGAAAATTTGGTCTCAGTGTATTGATGGAAAAGGAAAAATAAAACGAAAACGATCGGCAGAGTATCCTGAACTTGAAAAATGTTTCTCGACATGGATAAAGTAGGTACAGAATAATAACATTCCAATAAGCGGACCAGGGATTAAAAAAAACTCAAGAATTTGCAAGTAAGCTCCATATCGATAATTTTTCTGGCAGTAATGGATGGTTAGAGGGCTTTAAGAAAAGAAACGATATAGCATTCAAAAATATTTGTGGCGAGAGCGATTTTGTGGACAACAACGAATGTAATGAGTGGATTAAAAACCTTCCAATTTTATTACATGATTATTCCCCCGATGACGTATTCAACGACGACGAAGCGGGCTTATTTTATAAGTGTCTAACGGATAAAACTTTTACGTTTAAAGGTCAGCCTTGCGGCGGTGGTAAATTGAGTACAGATCGGGTCACTGTACTTGTATGCGAATATGTCCGGAACTGAAAAACTGCCACTTGTCTTAATTATAAAATCTAAGAATCCAAGATGCTTCAAGGGTATCAAAACGTTGCCTGTTAATTATTAAAACAATAAAACGGCCTGGATAACTTCTGATTTATTTGCAGATTGGTTAAAAAAAGTGAACGCCGATATGAGGGCCCAAAAACG